>PVJI01024700.1:8654-21656 GCA_004026765.1 Micronycteris hirsuta
CACACACACACACACACACACACACACACACACACACTCTAGTGGAGCTACGAAGATATGCTTTGACTGATGTCCTGGGGCGGGCACTGTTCGGACCATTATCTTGACATCTGCAAAGTAAGGGGGTATTTAGGAGCAATGGGGTTCTGGATCGGGAGGGCGAGGCTGGGAGGTGAAGGAACTTTTCTAACGCGTAGTCGCCTTTGCCCCCATTTAATTAATCCAAATTATTTTTGTCTGCTGGCAATTTACCATCGCTTTTGAGAACTTAAACTTCAAGGATTGGATTGTTACCACTATCTGAAAGGCTGACTGGCTCTCCTTGATACAAAAGCACGTATTATCAAAGCAAAAAGACTAGACAGAAAAAAAAAAATAAAGCTCAGTTGATAATGTTAAGAATAAGTGGGTGGCTGTGATTTCGTACCGTGCTAACTGATATCCTTTAGAGATTTTCTGGGCTTTCACAAGGGAGCCTCTCGAATGTGTAGGTCACATTTCATCTGTACATTTTCCTTGTGCCAAATAAAATCTAGAGTTTACTCTCAGCTCTTAAGATGAGCTAGGAGAGCCCCGTGAATTTAAACTGAATCAACGTTACTCCTCGCTTCTGTTCGGTAGGGGGCGCGTTTTGACCATCAAATAAAAGCCCTAGGTTTTTTCCTTTTTCTTTTTAAATTCCTTCCCAGTGAGAAAATTAGGCATTCATTTAGGCACTGATACTATATAAACTTAATACTATGTTATTGGCTTTCAGATGTCCAATTTGAATTACAATTATACTAAAAGTGCAATTGTTTTTTAACCACATAGCCACAAAACTGGAAGGAAATAGTGCCCTGCTAAATACTGGGCTTTACCTAACACAACCAGGATGTTTCGGTAAACTTGTTCTGTTTTTTAAAAAAAATCAAATAATGTGTGTGTTATACATTGACTAATAAGATTAGCTGTCAGAGTGGAGAGGGGTTGTGGGGCTGGATGAAAAGGATGAAGGGATTAAGAATAAAAAACAACTCAGAGTCACAGACAACAGCACGTGATTACCAGAGGGGGATGGGGTGCGAGGAGGAAGAAGAGAGTGAACGGGGATGACGGTGACGGAAGAGACTTGAACTGGGGTGGCGAACACACAGCACAACATACACATGATGTGGTATAGAATCGTACACCCGAAACCTATATAACTGTATTAACTAATATCATCCCAATAAATTCAGTTAAAAAAAAGATTAGCAGTGGATGCTTAAGAGTGCAGTATGCTTAAACTTGAAAATTTTCACCAACTGAAGTAATATGACCAAATTGAAAGAACCCCCCCCACCCCCAGCCCCTAAGATTTTGGTGATAGTTATAGAACTCTGGTGATCTCTAATGTACTTCCCGCATTTCTATCTCATAAGATATTTGAATAATATGCTTAAACACACTGCTTCCTTGTATAAAAGGCAAGTGAATGCCATCTAGAACCCAAGTCAGGGTTCTAGATTATTTTTTCTAAGAAAATGGGAAAATATTCATGAGTACAACAACGACAAATCACTATGGGGCTATGGACAGAGTATTTCAGTTACTTTTAGATTTCAATAAAACAATCAGGATGTTAAACATTATTTTCTGTAATCTTAAACCAAGGTTTTCCAACCTGGCACTGTCAACATTTTGGGCTGTATAATTCCTTGTTGCGGGTTTGTCTTGTACAGGGTAGGGTATTGAATAGCATCTCTCTCCTCTTTCACTAGATTCCAGTAACATCCCTCCCCCCGCCCCTGCCCAGCTGTGACACCGAAAGTGTCTCTAGATAGTGCCAAATGTCCCTTTACAGGCAAATGGTCTCTGGCTGAGACCCATTGGTTTAAAGTGATTTTCATTTATATTTATAGGTTAAGAATTATATGAAATGGCAATTCGTGATAATATATTACATTTTTGGCACTTTAAACAAAATCTGAAAGTTAAAGTGATTGACAGCGACATTGACAACTTCTCTGATCTTCAGTTTCTTCATCTTTGCTCCCAGCTCATACGTACATATATTTAACAAGTTTTTGATCTAGTGCTAGAGCAACAGAGAGAACTCATCCAAGCAGAGTTGGCATGTGTCGAATAATTCTTTAATATTCAATAGACATTGGATCACATCACAAAATAGACAACAGAGACTGGTACTTGTCAGTTGTTTTAAAGATTTCTGTGGTTTTTGGTTGGCAAAGATGCTGCTTTTGACTCAGTACACAGTTCAAAGTTCATTCATTCATGCATCGGGCATCATTACAGAGTCCAGCAATATATTTCCTAAAGTCAGGTACCACATAGTAATGAGGGCCACTATATGAATATGTATAGTGTTTTCTTTACTGTGTCAGTGGGTCCTCCTTAAAAGAGACTCTGAGATGGAATTAGGGCTGCAGTGGGTATATTGGGGGGTACTGCCTGTGAGAGATAAAAGGGTACAGAGGCAGGATTGGATAGGGGGAGCCTCAGGATGCAAGTCTGACAAAGTCTTGGCCAGCCCTGTGGAGAGCTGTCAGACAAAGTTTGTCCATCAGAGGAGGCCCATGTGTGATAAGATGGCAGGCCCTCGTACCCCCGTTGTGCTCAGTCATTGGCTGGGGCTGTTTGTAAAATCATGGACGTGGCTGCAGGGCTCAGACAGATGTTTGAAAGCAGTGCAGCTGGCGGCTGGCGGCCAACTGCACTTCTTACAGACCAATGGCTGGTTCTGTCTTGAAGGACCATCTCTGTGGTACACCTCCATGGCTGCCTCCCTTACAGAATTATCAAGGAACTACATTGGCTTTACTGGGCTGACCCTGCGTGACTCAGTCACCTTCTCCAGGCTCCATGGCAGCAGATCCTGTGGCTCTCAGACAGTGTGTGTGCAGGGAAGTGAATACAAATCCATCAGCACAGCTAGAAAAAACTCCCAGAAGCTAATTCCATACTGAGTGGAAGCGGTAAGTTCCACAGAGTACCAGGTGTGAGCAGACACCCACGGGCAGGTTTTGTTTTTTCTAGTTATTACTCATTTTGGCCTGAGTGGAATCCCAGCGCTGCCAGGGACATTCCCGTGCCGGGGAAGGGGCACTGTCCTGGGAATCCAGAAAGCTAAGTTCACATTCTTCTGATAACATGCAGCCTCCCTGGGCATTAAACTTGACCTCTCTTTTCTCATTCTGTGTGTAGAGGAGGATGAGTTCTCCTGACCTTCCAGTGTGAAGATTCATAGTCTACTGGAAAATCCAAAATCTCTTAACAGGGAAAAAACTGATAATCAGTGATGACAGTTACTTACTTAACCTGTGCCAAATTCTGTGCTAAGCATGTTCGTCTATTATTATCCCATTTAATTCTCATAGTAACTTAATGAGATATGCACATTTTATAAATGGGAAAAGGAGGCCAAGTGCTTTTAGACAATATTCTCAAGTCACACAGCTAAAGTCACGATTCGCCCTCCGGCTTCTGTACTGGAGCCCACCCCTGACTGGTGCCTCGTGGTGGCGATCGGCTAGGCACTGCTTAGCTGAGTTACGTCTGCACGGACCTCCCTCTCAGCAGTATCCACCCCTGGGAATAGGTCCTGAGGGATTTCTTGGCGACACAAGCCCATGATGATTATTGCAATAATTCTCTGGTGTTAGAGAGTTGAGGACAATACAAAGCAATTGATTCAATGTGCACAAAGCAGTATAAATAAGATCTTTAAAACAGGATATAGTACGGCACAAACAAATGGGATATGTGATACAATATCATTTACATACATTAAAATATGTGCCCATAAACATGTTCAGATAAAAGGTATACCAGTATAGCTATTTCATATAAATGGTTGGATGTGGGAAGGTAGAGAAGTAGAGGTGGAGTAGAGATAAAGATAGTCAGGTAATAAATAAAGCAAGTAAACCTACACTCTCTATCTCAATCTCTTGTGTTATTTGGAAATTACGGTGATAATAGATGGAACTGCCAACAAGCCATTATTGGTAGATTTAAAAAGAGGACATAACTGGGACAGAGGCGGTTTCTCCAAGACGGTAAGCTAGGGGACTGCCCTCCGCACGATGAGATGAAACTTACTGCTAACTGGCTCCGTGTTTGTGCTTACTTCCGTGAGCACTATTGCCGTCAAAGATCTGGTGGTTGGTTGGTTCTTCTTTCCTGTTGACAGCCAGGACTGTTTCCATTCGTCTTCTAATTATGGGGAGACCTGGTACTCCTGAGGGGTGCCTTCTTGGTGACTGCACTAATTGTGGGTGGCCCTTTAGCCCCGGGGACCCAGGAGCAGCAAGATGCATGGGAGCCACATGTGCTCTTTCTTGGCAATGTATAGAGAGTCGGTCTCACTTCCTCAGAACTTTCTCAATTCATTGTAAGGAACATTAGAGCATTTTCAACTCACATTCCCACCTTCCGTTTAATTTCCTATCTTGAGCTTCAGTTGGTTTTGCCATCTGCCAGAAATCATCTCCCTTCTCTCCCCTGTTTCTGTCTTTCCTCCGAGTTGCTCTTTAAATTTTTTAATAGCAATGTGACTTCAGACAGTTCATTTTGCCTCTTTGTGTCTCCATTTCCTCCATTCTGAAATGGAGAAAATAATCTCTTTTATCTCAGAGAATGTGAGAGAGCATTGAATTTAAAAATACAAAAACAAACTGTAATTGAAAAAAATAAAAGTATACAAAACAGATAAAGGCCTTAAGGTGTCTGATAATGAAAATATCAGCTCTTTTCTCTTGTTCCAATAGCCAATTAATAAAGGACTTTTTAATGGAATGATTATTATTAATACAATGAGATGATATCTGAACACGATTGGGAGCCACTGAAGGCTTTTAAATGGTGTGTGTGTGTGTGTGTGTGTGTGTGAATTTTGTAAGGCCGTTCTGTCTGCCTGCAACACTCTTTCTTCTACTTGTCATTTCTCCTGCAGAGCCTATTAGACATTTTATTCATAGTACTAATAGAGCTTTTAATTTTATATTTATTAATATGAGTACTTGATTAAAGCCTATCTCCCCATTGAAGAAGTTATCTGAAGACAGAGCAATTGATCCAAAGGCAGTGCAGCCACCCTGACGGTCACTGGTGTGTCCTTGCACAAATGGAGGTGCAACAAGGCAGATGGAATCCAGAGACAGGAGGTATATTCAGCTGAAGGAGGATTGGTCAGGGCCGGTCTGACGAGTGAAATTTCTAGGTGAGTTGAGGGTGAGGAACCTGTGATATATTTAGTAGAAGGTTGGATATTGGATTATGGAGTTTGAGAAAAGCCTTGGATTTAGCATCGTTACTTTGCAGGGAGTACCTGAAGTCACATGTATGAATAATATTCTCACAGAGAGTATAATGGAATTAAAAGGGCCAGTCAACTTGATTGGAAAAGAGCATGTAGATGGTTTCTGTAATATTGCCTCTGGATTATAAATCCACAGGGCAAAGGGGCTAGTAAACAATTTGGAACTCCCTGTGACAACGTGCATGGTGCCTTTGGGTGGTAGGTTCTCCATCAATGTTTGAATAAGCTGATTTTGATTTCTTTCATTCCAAGAAAACTCATCCTCTTTGATCCCACTTGGAACTCATCTCTCATCATTTACTCAAGTTTTAATTTTAAAAATGTCATTCTGTTCTAAAGGGCAGAGATGGCTGCCGTGGGTACAGAGGATGCACTGGAAGCTGCGTCTGGTCATGAAGATGGAGAGACGAGCGCAGCTGGCAGAGGGTGCCTCCGAGAGAGTCCGTTTCCAGCGGGTTCTTATCTTATAACTGGCAGGCAGGCAGGCTGAGCTTGGCAATCATTCCCTTGGCCGACTCTCAAATAAAGTAAACCAGAGCTTTCCGGAGAGGGAGGGTACTATGCAAAATGGTTAAGGTTATGGACTTTATCAGAAACAGAATTTGGAATCTGTTACCTACTCTTTTAGCCCTTACATAACATCTCAAAAACTCAGTTTCTTCATGTACAGAACAGTGATGAACTAATGCCGCATTCATTGTGCTGGTGTGCGGATTCCGTGCGAACCTCAGGAGAGGCATGGAACGCAGTGCCTGTCACAGAGTTTGCTTGCTGTGAGCGTTGGCCATCGTTGTTGTCGTCATTGTCCTCCTCCTTGCTGTCATCGTCATCATCATCGTTACCACCATTTCTATTACATTTTCTAATTACACCTGGTAGAGGTGATCGCTATTATTTTTATTGATTGATTCATACCTACCAAGCTTATTCTTGAACAGTAACAATTTTCTCCAGTATCTATCTCTGCTTTTTCTTTCATTTTTTTCTTATCATATTGGATTAGCTAGAACTCCCAGTATAATGTTGAATGATAGTTATTATTGCAGATATCTTATCTTGTTTATTACTTCAACAGGACTGCTAAAGATAATGATTAAATATGATATTTACTCTAGGTTTGCAATAGATGTAACATCATTGCTAATTTTGGTAAGTTCTTACCTGTAGGCTAGAATAGGAGTTTTGAATGACACTGTGTATGATATTTATTTTAAAGTCATAAGTGTGTTATTTCTTTAAAAAATGTCATATTAGTTGCATTGAGCTTCTGCCACAGATACTGGGCTAGTTGAAAAAACAGAACTGATTCCTAGTAATTTTTCTACAGCCTTGTGGTTGGTCCCCAGGAGATGCTCATTAAATATTGATGTTTGTGTGATCATCGGTAGGAGGGTGATAATATATTGCTACTTGAATTGGCAAATAAACCAAATACTTTTGTTAATAATAAGATACAGAGTGATAAAAAATTAAAGCATCTCACAAACAAAAGTGTTGTTTAATACAGATATTTTTGCGACAAGACTGGGGCCGTCCTGTACATGTCATGAAAGTGCCCGAAGGCACACTTCTGCCTCCCCTTATTGGAACCCTTTGCATCGAATTGCAAACTGGCCGAAATTTCCTAAATGAGAACAATTTATAATACCTGTCATTTTCCTACTTATATAATCAGGCTAGCTCTGTTTTCTATGAAAAAAAGTTTTTCAGTTATTTTCAAAAATGGTTTTTGGATTAAGATTGTGGTTAACGATGCATTTAACCCAAGACTGTGGGCAGGGGCTGTGTCTAAGCTTGCACAGTCTTTTGCTGGCCCCGCAGCAGAACCTGCCTTCAGAAAGGCACTCATGCTGGGAATAAGTACCTCGGTGGAACTTCTCTCACCGTATATTCTGGCATCTCAGTTTCTAGATGACTAAAGTCTGTAAGACACAACATCCAGAAGCTTCTGATAGTCACGTAAGACAAACTTCCGAGATCAGATGAGACCGGGTGTGTTCAGTATGGCATGGTCCTAGATGCGTGGAAGCAACACTTAAGCACAATGTTCGTGTTGATTAATTGAACTTAGAGATATATTAGAGACATCTGAATATTAGATGGAAACTTGAGTAGACATATGGGGCTTTCCTGTAGTCTCAAAAGTGCCTTTTAAAATCCATCTGAAAGAGACAGCAGACTTCTATTTCCATGAGGTTGGTAACATATTAGTAACTGCATTTTCTTTCTGAGTCTATTGTATTTTTTGTACCACTCATGGTAAATGTGTATTAAGTGCCTGAGAGCCATAGTGTACTCCTGACCGCCCCCAGGGCCAGATGCACAGGCCTGTAGACGGTGTCTTCCCCGTGGGTGGCCTCAACAAATACTTGTAGAATAAATACATCAGCAGTCCTTGCTGCTAAACCAGCACAAACACTGTAGAATGAGTAGAAGTCGTCATTTCTGTGAACATAAGGGGAGGTATCCTTCAATTAAAATTCTTCCTCCCGAGGTATCTTCATTTTCAATGTAGTAAAATTGCACTGGACTGCTAAGTGTCATGTTCCTTGTTCAGGCTCTGTCTTCCAAGAAGCTTTCACTATGGAGGAGACAGGTTGCCAGTAAGAAGAGATGTGTTCCTTGCCTCCGTTCTTCACTTTCATCTCCCCCCTTGCAGTATCTGTTCATTTTCCTCCTTTCTAATGCATCCACTCTGCCTCTTGCTTCCGTCTGTGTACAGTGTCGATGGTAGATCTTTGCTTGGGGACGGGAAGGGCTTGCCTGATCTCTGCCCAAGGTTTCTCACGTTCAGCGTTTTCTTTCTTTTTGCTTCAGTCATTTGTTTTGGTCACCTATTGTATATTTAGAAAGTGGTAAAAGTATAGACTTGGTGATAATAGCAGTGGTAGTAGTTAATGCTGATATAGTGTTCACTCTATAAAGGCCCTTAATTAGGCGCTCTATATGCATTATTTTCTTTAGGCCTCACAACCTCCTTATGAATAAGGTTGAGCATTTTTATGCCTCTCCAACATCCATTCTATTCCTCACGAGCCGTGTGGCAAAGACGAGTAATTGGTAGAGCAAGGATACACTGAAAAAAAATGCAACCCCTAAATCCCTGCTCTCATGAATTTTACATTCTCTCATTCTCCTGAAGACATCTTCACCTACGGATTTGTGCCGAGAAATTTTACCTGTCACTTCTCAGTGGAGGTAGAAGTTTAGGTGTCCCAGCCAGCTGCTGTTGACGGCCAAGGTGAGGAGCTCCTTGTCACCGAGGGGCGGTGGTGTGAGTTCTGCTCTCACGTGTTGCCAGACTGACTCTCACTAGGCCTTCTCGGACACCCCCCCAGCGGGGAGAGGGAGGGTCACCCTGTTACTGCCAGGTTGGGGTGGAAGTCCAGGCTCCCCACAGGGTCCCCACTGGCACCTGGGGTGGAAGGACAGTGAGTGGCCTTGTTATTGACCCATGTGGGTGGAAGTTCTGACTCTCTACTTAGCTCTGAAACTACTCTGCGGAGGGGCAGGGGCACCTCCTTACAGCCCCTCCTTAAGCCTCCATACACTTGGCCTTGGCTGATGTGGATGGAGGTTGGACTGTGTTTTTTTTCCTGTGGTCTTTGGGCCGAGCTGTTATTGTCTAAAAGTTTTCTGTCTTGTCAGACTGCCTCCTTCCTTTCTTTGCCATAGCAGGTTTTTTTTTCTTTTTAACATTTTTTCTGGGGTAGTGCCTGTCAGTGTTTTAGATTTGCCAGTTTCTAATCCAAGCTAGGAATATGTGAGACCAAAAGAAAACCCAGAGAATTTCCTCCTATATTATTCTTCAGGATCTGAGGTCCCTACCTGATCTGCTTTCTGCTTTCCACTTTTCAGAATCATCTTATGTTCATTTTATAGGTAATGTCCAGAGTTTTTAGTTGTACTTAGTGGGAGGAATAGAGGAAATATGTCTACTTCATCACAGCAGAAGTAGAAGTTCTAGAATGCTTCTTTTAAAATGCATCTAATTTATAAATTCATTTTGACTTTAAAATGTAATAAATGTAAATGTTATAATTATGAGGTTTCATACTCAGACATTAAAAATTAGTATCTATAATGGCAACATTAGGTACTTTCAGTAAGATATATATCACCAAATTAGGGCTTTCAGTGATTAAATACGACAAATTGAAATTCGACATTTTATTTCAAATTGTAAATGATTACTTGCCCATGCAAAATTGCTAACATCTATTTTCCTAAAAGTACCATTTTGTTTTGGATTAAATGATTGCTTTTGGAATAACATAGAATATGAAACATTGAAGTAGACATTGGCTGTGAAACTTTGCAGTAGACATTGAGTATGAGAAGTGCTCTTCTGTTTTAAATGAACTATGATTTTAATGTCTACAGTGAAGAACACTTGTATCTGTGACAAAGGAGGAGGAAAAGCAATATAAAAGATGTAATAAGCATTTTCTTACTCTCACTTGAAGTAACTAAAGATCAATTTAACAGATCAAGAATTAGTACATCTTAATCAAATTTGCTCCTGGATTAAACCGGCTACATTTTTTAGAATAAAGTATGTTTAGAAGCTGTGGTTTACAAAATGCTTAGTTTCTGAACAGATTATCACAGTAAAAGGGCCACATATGCACAAAAGAAAACAAAAATGTATTCAAGTAAAAATGGTACAAGGAGTGATTTGAAATATTCATGTTTGATATTGAAGTCCAATTTTTCTGAATCAAATTTACAGTTTAGAAATTTGGTCACAGCCCACCCAGTATTTTCTGGAATTTAAGTCAAAGAAATTAACTATTGAGCTGAAAAAAAAAAAAAAAGACAGGAAAAAGAAACAATTTGAATATTTCCTGACTTTGTGGAGAATGAATGGGGAAGAAGTCAGTTTCCCTTCCACGCCTACTCAGACGACTCCTGTGTTTCATTTTATTCTCCCTTTGTGAGCTGTGGGGTTTTGAGGCTCACTTTTAGTGTGGCCGCTTGTAACTCAGAGTCTGCATTGTGTTAGCCTTATATGTAGTTGTAAATTCTGTTGTGTATGCCAACACTCCCCCCCAAATTAGTTTTTGATTATTCTCTTTTTTCATGAAAAAAATTATTAAAATATATGTGGGCATTGAGTTATGAATATTATCTAGCAATCTCCAAAATGATATACCTGATTATTTATTGAGCTATTCTTTATATTATAAATATATCAGCATTAAAATAATAAACTCATAATTTTCAGGAATAACACATTTTTTTGTTACTAAAACTAGTTCTTATGACAGATAATTTTTCTGAATCCTTCATTTCAGTTTAACCTGTCAGTCTACCATTTCGTGTCATTTAAAATTGTTGTGTCATCATTATTAATAATCTGTAATTGTTTTTTATGTCTAATGATATATCTTTCAATTTCTAGGTTCAGTGCATAATGTCTTATTATAAATATAATATTAAATGTATATAAGAGGCTTATTTTCTACTTTCCTTAAATAATGGTTCTAGAGAATAAGTGTATTTGCAGCTGAAATGAAAGATTTGGGATTCACAAAGGATTATAGGGAGTTTATCTCTTAGATAAACTGGTAGGTTTTATCATCTCATTGGATGTAAGAATCTCTTAAGTCCCTAAATGAAACAGTACTGCAATGCTCTGGGCCCTGTTATCATTAATAAACCCACAGAACACAGAATACTCAGTATTCTCTTTCTAGAAAATAGATGATCACTTACAGAAAATTGTAGTTGTTTCAAAATATATTTGCAAAGTTTTTGATTCTTACCTTTAAGAGGTAGAGATCAATTTCTCTCTCCTTGAGTGAGAGTTGTTGACTCGCTTTTAACAAATAGAATATGATGGGACTGAGCACGAGTGACATCTGAGACTAGACCATACAAGGCTTGTCGTTTCCTTCCTTTCTTTCTGGAACAACTTGCTCTGTGGGAAGCCAGTTGACATGCTGTAAGGACACACAAGCTCCTGTATGGAGAGAACCATGTGGTGAGGAACAGAGTCCCCTGCCAATAACTCCCTGAGCGGGCCATCTTGGAACTGGGTCCTCTAGTCCCGGGCAAGTCTTCAGGTGACACTAGCTATGGCTAAAGTCTTGACTGCAATCTCCTAAGAAGAGACTCTGAGCCAGAACCGCCCAGCTAAGCTTCTCCAAGCTATGTTTAATGTTTGTTGTTTTAAGATACAAAGTTTTGGGTTAATTTGTTACATTGCCATAGGTGACAAATACAGATTTTTACTGCCTTAAAGTTCTGTTCCTCTGGAATCGCTTTTGGTACAAAGTAAATTGCATCATGTTGGATAGAAGCATGACTTTGTTATTGAATGTTTTGGAAACTAAATGGTTTAAAGAGATCTGTATGGTGCCAGGTTGACAGAAGTGGATTTTGGGGGCTTTGTAATGTGTAAACTTGGCTGTGTTAGACTGTACTCCCTGAGGTCCTTTTCCCTTTATGTTTCTGGTGAGGGTGAGCCACGAGAGGCAATTTTTCACGAGTGTTGGAGGGCAGAGATAAAGCAGCAACCGTTTTGTTTTTTTACACTCAGAAGGTCAAGGCTGGCACTTTTGTATCACACAGGTTATTCATTATCTGTGGGCTCTTCTCGTTAGAGAGGGGCCGTAGGCAGACCTGCAGCTGCTCTCGCTTCCCAGGGTCCTCTAACTTCTCCGATTCCTGGGCCAAGTGCATGTTTAGGTCTATGATGAACCTAAAGAAGTTGAGTGATTTGCCCAAGGTTTCACAGTAATTCTTCAGTAGAGCTAAATTTAGCCTTCTTGTCCATTTTCTTTCTGTGTGCTATAACCAACATATTGCAAGAGAATTAATAAAATATTAGGTCTCCATAACATTCCAGGAAATTCCCAATCTGTTTATTATTTTTCTAATTATATTATGTCTAATATAATTACCTAATAATATTAACATTTTCTAGTGTGGGAAAATTTCCTCTTTAGGCAAACAGGCAAAAGTAAGATTATCCTAATATCTTATACATTGGTGGATTTTGAATTTTGATTCAAATAAAGGACTATTTCAGATAGCTTGACATCAAAACTTAAATTTTCAATAGTATTAGAAGGGGAAACCACTCAAGTGTATATCATGGTTTTGAAAACTATTATGAGAGTGTTTTTCACTGTTGGTGTTTTGCTCATTTCTGCAGCTGGATTCTGATGGCACCATTACTATAGAAGAGCAGATTGTCCTTGTGCTGCAAGCCAAAGTACAGTGTGAACGCAACATCACAGCGCAGCTCCAGGAAGGAGGTAACGCTGCTAAGTGAATCGGCCCTCCTTGTGGTCCTGCCCGCCACATTAAAAAAAAGTAAAATTTATACTTTTTAGTATAAATTTTAGCAGTGTTAAATATATCCACATTGTTGTGTAACCAATCATGTTGCAAAAATTGACACTTTATGTCCATTAACCAACTCCCTATCTTTTCCTATTCCTTTTTTTTAAAATTATTTTATTGTTGTTCACCTACAGTTGTCTGCATTTATCCCCCACCCCCAACCCCAGGCAAACCCACCTCCCTCCCTTGCTTCCACCCTCCCCCTTGGTTTTGTCCATGTGTCCTTTATAGCAGTTCCTGAATACCCTTGTCCCCATTATCCCCTTCCCCCTCCCCTCTGCTTACTGCCAGATTGTTCTAAATTTCAATGTCTCTGGTTATAATTTGTTTCTCTGGTTGTATTTTGC
>PVJI01024701.1:0-21560 GCA_004026765.1 Micronycteris hirsuta
AGAGGAAGAAGGAGCTTATACCTTTTGCAACAGCATGGATGGAACTGGAGAGCATTATGCTAAGTGAAGTAAGCCAGGCAGTGAGGGACAAATACCTTATGATCTCACCTTTAACCGGATCATAACCAACAAAAGCAGAAAGCAAGCAAAAGATAACCAGAGACACTGAAATTAAGAACAGTCTAACAATAGACAGGGGCGAGTGGGGAGGGGACAATGGGGAGAAGAGTCTTCAGGAATCACTGTAGAGGACACATGGACAGAACTAAGGGGGAGGAGAGAGGTTGGGGGGGTGGGACGGGGGGGGAAGGGAGGGGGAGGGGAGAGGCTGCAAATAACTGTAATTAAAAAAAATTAATTAAAAAAAGAACAGTCTAATAATAGACAGGGGAGAGGGGGAGGGGACAATGGGGAAAAGCGTTTTCAGGAATCACTGTAGAGGACGCGTGGATAGAACTAAGGGGAAGGAGGGAGGCTGAGGGGGAGAGGGGCTGGAGGGGAAGGGAGGAGGGCAGGGGAGAGGATGCAAATAACTGTAATTGAACAAAAATAAAATAAAATAAATAAAAAAAATAAAAGCTGGTAACTCCAGATGTCAGATACACTGGGTACCTACTGCAAGTGCTCAGACATGCTTCTGATAACATTAGCACAAAGGTATCATTTCCTGCCTCCTACATCAAGGGGACTGCAATCAGTGCTTTCTATATGTTATCTCACTGCTCACAAAGACTTTGTTTTAAAGATGAGGAAATAGTCTAGAGTCACACACTTGTAAGTGGAGAAGCAGAGACTCAAGCGCATGCCAAGAACATTAGCTATGCCACTAGCTGACAATTCATAAAAAAAACTTAGGTTTGCTTAAAGCAACAAATTTTGTTGTTTTTTTCCTATTTGTCCTATCACAGGATGGTCAGCACCATGATTCCTGAGCCAACTTCTCAACGGAAAATAACAAAGCTTGGCTACCCTTCTCCACTAGTGACTGCTTTGTTCTGAATACGGCTGATCCCACTGACAGAGATTCTGCAGCAGTAGCCCTCAGATGCCTTCTATCTGACACTACCCTTGAGGTCCTTTGGATAGTGAAGGAGGCAACATTTGCTTTGGATATTTTTTAGTCTGCTTGCATACACATTAGTTCTTTTATGGCAGGGACTGTGTGTAGGGCATGGGTGCAACCCCAGTTCCTCCCAGAGTCCTTGGCACATAAAATAGGCTTAAGAAAGATTTGTGGCAATTGGTTGGATCAATGAAAACTACCAGTGAAGATAGTGCTTCGAAACTCTCTGGGAATTTCGTTTAATAAGATGACACTGATCTCACAAGAATGATGATCTGTTCCTTCCTCTGGCAGGGAGCAGTGGTCTGGGTTCTTCTACCAGAGATATTTTCCCTCTGGAAATATGAGGGATTAAAAAGGAAGGAGAAAGCCAAGCTGGACAACCAAAGTCAGCATGGTTGAGGAACAAGTTCAATCACATTGTCAATACAAGTACAGTCACTAAAGCCATTCACAGATGTTCCAGTTCTCCTCTCCTAGGGGCTGGTAGGATTGTACTTCTCTGCAGCCAATGAAATTAGGCATGGCAACATGATTGGGCCAGTGAAATGTGAATGGAGCATTAGGAGCTTGTGTGTAATTCACCATGTTGCCTTTTTCATTCCTCAAGGATCATGGAATTGTGTGTAGTAAAGGAAGCTCCATCAACTTGGGTCCCTTAATGATTGTAATAAGCAGAAGTCCTCCACTGACCCATAGGGCATATGTAGCATGAACAAGAAATATACTTATTGTATGAAGCACTAAGATATTTAGAGTGATTATTACTGTAGCAGTCAGTTGGTCCGACGGTTGTGGGTTATTGTTAAGCTGGTTAAGCTGTAGCAGCGCAGCACCTAGTGTTTTCTGAATAACACAAAAGATCTGAGGCTGAGGAGGACATCACAGACTGAAGAGTTAAGGAAAAGAAAAACAGAAAATGTGGGTCAAGAGGCCAAGTGGCAAAGGGGTCTGTGCAGACACGGAAGCTGAGACCATTGCCTGTGGCTGGGCTTCACACACTGTGACTGGCTGGCTTCCTGGGAAGGTCCAGGGTTGGGAAGGTAAGCACAGGCCATGGAGTGACACCATCCAGGAGACGTATCAGTGAAGATTTTGTAGCATATGCTGACAGTTGGTCATCACTGATTGAGAAAATGGTGGCAGGAAGAGAGTCAGGGAGAATGTGTGTTATGAACAGAACAGTTTGATCCCAGAAAGTTCTAAATCTTCTCAAGAATGAGTGAGTTAGGCCCTGGCTGGTGTAGCTCAGTGGATTGAGCACGGGCTGGGAACCAAGGGGTCCCAGTTCGATTCCCAGTCAGGGCACATGCCTGGGTTGCAGGCCAGGTTCCTAGTGAGGGCCATGTGAGAGGCAACCACACATTGCTGTTTTTCTCCCTCTCTTTCTCCCTCCCTTCCCCTCTCTCTAAAAATAAATAAATAAAAATCTATAAAAAAATTATAAAAAAAAAAAAGAGTGAGTGAATTGGGACATCCACCAATGAGGCATCACTCAGACTTTCTGTGAGAGACACGGTGCTTAACCATTGGTGAGTTAGCACTGTATCACACATATCTAGTGGCTAAAGCACTCTGTGGCCACTCCTAGAACAGAGAATTTCTTGTGGACCATTAGTCATTACACATTCTGCAAATACTTGAGATACTAGGCATTGAGCTTACCATAATGAGTAGACAGGCATCGTGGATATTATTGTCTGCAATAGCCAAATAATTAATAGCAATTTACAATATGGATAAAGTATGTGGACAGAGGTAAGTACAGGTTGTCCAGAAGAAGGGTACATAAACTAGACCAGGAAAGGTACAAAAATGAGGCTGCTAGTAACCAAATTGGGAAATACCAGCTGCTTTATAGCAAACAACCCCCACACTTACAGGTAAATGCAATCTTTCCTTTCATGGGCCAGTGAGAACAGGAAAAAAAATATTGAGTTGCCCAAAGATTTGAATGTAGTAAAAAAAATGTTCTGAAATTTGAGTGTCTTGAAAATAATATTCATGAGCTTATGATTCATACTACTGAGTCACTTTGTTGTCAAACAAAAAAAATCTGGGGAACTGGAAGAAAGCCAAGTATCTGGAATGAATAAACTAATCAATCTCTCTCTCTCTCTCTCTCTTTCTCTTATAAGCACTACCAGAAACTCAAGGGAACTGAGACTGTTAGGAAATTAGAACAATAATTTGGCTGGGTGCCCACTGAAAGTTAACTCTTCCCATTCCACAGAGTACCACCACATCCTCCCTCTACATTCTGTTCCACTGACCAAATCTTTTCATCTTGTAAGGCCCAGCTTAAAATATATCTCCTGGAATCATACAAAGCAAATTATAAAAAGTGGTGACCTGTTGAGAATGGAAGTGAATGGGGGAGTGAGAGAATGGACCACTTGTTGCTTTTTGCAATTTTTATAGGCATGTATTATTTTGTTTAATTAAAACAAGACAAAAAAACCTACAAGAAAAAAGAGTTCCACCTTCCTCATGGAAGGTTCTCTGATTCCCCGTTGTAGAGTGACCTCTTGGTGTTTGGGTTTTGTTGCCTTTCACAATTAACTACCATCTCACAGCTCTTTTTCTTCCTTTAGATTATAGGTCCCAGCTGGCTGGAACCATCTATAGAGCAAGCGTACTATTGCTCATATACTGGCAACTTAACTAATATTTGGTAAATGATAAAAACCCCCTAGTGCTTGGTTTGTTGGTGTCTGTGTATGTGTGTACATCTGCTAGAAATTCATACCTTTAACTGAATCCCCAGAAGTATGTAGTTTAGTAGATGAAACAAAAGTTTGGTACATGTTATTTTATTTTTCTCTGGTTTCCATATACTCACATTAGAAAGAGTTGGGTCCACTATCCCCCTCAAGAAATGTGAAATGATAATCACAGGAGTTGATTGGAATTGGGGAAATCTACAACTCTTCCTCTTGTGAGGAAATACGACCTTGATCCAGCCTTGGTCATAAAATGCCTGTTCCCATCTGTATGCATCTGGGAAAACAGCCTCCCCTGTGCTCCCTCCCCATATCACTGTGCATTTTTCCCCAAGGGTATCCACTACATGGCCTGTGATAAACACAATGACTTTGAAGAGGCCTATGTTGGTAAATGAAATACTTCCTTGCTTACTTGTTTGATTGTTTGTTTGCTCTCTCTTACACCATTTGCCCCCATAAATACCTTGAAGTATCACTAATATAAAAAATCAATTTTATAGATTTGAGAATGGAGAAAGTGTTATGTCAGAGTTAAAGTTATGGGTCTTCAAGCAGAGATTTCTGGTTGGCAGAGATTTCTGGTTGGCAGAGCAATAACTAATTTTCTGAGTGTTGGCATTTTGTTAATCAGAACATAAACAGCTCTGCATAAAAATAAATAAGTAGTAAAATAAATCTGACCCCACCAGGTATCTATTAAACAAAAGAAATAGAAAGACATGGTATTGGTGGGTATGTGAGATAGAGCAGGCTCATTCACATTTATGGTGCTCTGCAAAAGCTCTGACTTTTGCAAAGCACTATGGCTTTATATAAAAGCCATAAAATAACTTACACTCTTTGAGCAGGAAACTTTACTCTGAGGAAAACTCTAAAAGTTAGGAAAAAGCAATCAGTATAAAATATTTATTTATTTATTTATTTATTTATTTTTGTATTCGAAACATGATTTAAGAGAAATTAGCATTATTGTCAACAGATTTCTGATTTAAGTTTTTTTAAAGGTACCTATTTCTTTTTTTAATTAAATAATTACTTTATTGTTGTTCAATTACAGTTGTCTGCATCCTCTCCCCCCCCTTCAACCCCACCTCCTTTCCCTGCCTCCCTCCTCCCTCTTGGTTCTGTCCATGTGTCCTCTATAGTGGTTCCTGAAAACCCTTCTCCCCATTGCCCCCTCCCCCCTCCCCCTGGCTACATTGAAATTAAGAACAATCTATCAGTATAAAAATATTTAGATCAAAAAACTTGGAAACAACCTAAATGGTCAATGGTAGGAAGGGCTCAGTTTATTGTGATACATCAATATAACATTTGGGCATTAAAATGGCTGCCTTTGCCAAGACCCCAGGAGGAAGTGGACCATCTCTGAATTGAAGGCAGCACAATTCAGACTTTTGAGAAAAAGGATATTGGAGAATGTCTGAGTCAATTTGGGTTACAATAATACTATACCACGGACTGGGTAACTAAACAGAACTTTCTCATAGTTCTGGAGACTCGAAAGTCCAAGACCAAAGGGCCAGCTAATTCACTTTCTAATCAGGGCTCTCTTCCTGGCTTGCAGACAGCTATCTTCTTGACATAAAAGGATATCCTCACAGAGCAGAGAAAGAGAGAGCTCTGGTCTCTCCTTCTTCTTACAAGGGAACTAATCCCATCATGGGGCCTCATCTTCTGTCCTCATCTAAATCTAATTACCTTCCAAAGGCCCTACCTCAAAACACTATTGCATTGGGGCTTCAACATATGAATTTTGATGGGATACAAACACTTAGTCCATGTAAAATTCCACCAGCAGATGTTAGGCAGTGCACAGAAATAGCCCAGGCCAGGGAAAGGCCAGAAAGCTGCTGTGTCTGTGGGATTAGCTTGGTATAGTTCTGGTTCTGATGGAGAGAGGCTGGGCACCCCAGGGCTAGTCCACACGTGCACAGTTGACCTACCAAGTGCTCAAATTGCATCACTAACAACCAAAAGTTTCTTATTCAAACCACTGCACAATTTTGTATGTGACTTGGGGCCTACAGGCTTTAACTACTTTAAGGAACAGTCTGGTAATCCAAGGGAAGAAGCCTTGTGATAAAGCAACATTTGTTGGATGTTCAGATCCTTCAGAGAGGCTTTCCTGGCATCCTCTCCACTGCAATAAAATGACAGAATATAAGGCAGCACTGACCATTACAACATTAAAAAATATTTGAGCACTGACAAGTTAAGCATTGCAAGTTAAGAAGAGTGATATGGAATATAAGTTTCCTTTCGTTTCTCCAATAAGATTGTAGAGTTTAAAAACAAAATTTAAAAACTGCTCCAGAAGATTTCCTCAGATTCAGGGACAGCTTTTACAATTACGTATTTAAAATATTTACTGGGCACCTACTATGTACTAGACCCTGTGCTAGATACTGGAATTACATCATTGAACAACAAGGACACGATCTTTACCTTTATCCATCACAGTCTAGTGGATAAAGCATAATAAATTAATGCTATGGTGATAAATATTACAAAGGAGAATGTGGTATGGGAGTGAAGAATCAGAATGATTTAAAAAAAATAAATGTGGTTTAAACAGAGACCTAAAAGATAGAAGTTAGCTGAATGTATTAGTCAGAAAGAGTTGCCATAATAAATCACTGTAGATTGGGGGGGTTATACAACAGAAATGTATTTGTCACAATTCTGGAGAGTAGAAGTCCAAGATCAGGGTGCCAGCTGATTTGGTTCCTGGTAAGAAACCTGTCCCTGGCTTGTAGAGATTGTAGACAGCTGGCTGTCTCCTAGTTGTGTTCTCATATGTGATGGACAGGTTGCGCCAGTGGCCTCAAGTGTCTCTTTTCATATGGCCATGAATCTTATTGAATTAGAGCCCCACCTTTTTTATCTCATTTAATTTTATGCCCATAAAGGCCTTATTTTGAAATATAGTCACATTGGGAGTTGGGGCTTCAACACATAAATCTTAAGGGACATAAACATTCAGTCTATAACAGAAGATGGGGAAGGAAGGAAGAAAGGAAGGAAGGAAAGAAGGAAGGAAGAAAGGAAGGAAGGAAGGAAGGAAGGAAGGAAGGAAGGAAGGAAGGAAGGAAGGGAGGGAGGAAGGATATTGTGAGTAGAGGAAGCAGCAAGTGTAAAGGGCCAGGGGCAGGAAAGGAAGGAATGACCATGTGGCTAAAAAGAAAAAAGGGTGGGTAGAGGAGGAGGGAATGGATTAGTCTTGGTCTTGTAGGCCAAATTAAAGATCTTGTTCTGTCCTAGAAGCAATAGAAATCCACTAGAGAATCTGAAGCAGGGGGGTGACACTGGAGAGCAAGAATGAATGTGGGTCAAGCTGTCAGGAAGCAAGAGATGATGAGGGCCTGGATTAGGGTGGTGGTTGTGAAAATGAAGATAAATTTCCAATATATTTTGAAATTAACAGGACTTAGTAAAGGCTAGAACATGGGAAGTAAAAGAGAGTATCAAATGGGACTCATGGTGTTCAACATGAACCATGTTGGTCATCTATCAGGAGGGCTTTGTAGGAAGAGAAGTTGGAGGGGGAAAGGTGAGCTCAGTTTGGATGTGGTAAGTTGGAGATTCCTGTTAGACCTCCAAAGATGAAATTGGACACAGAAGAGGTCAGAGCTGTAGATACATGTTTGGGAACAAACGAAAAGTGTTCAGCTAAGGAGAGAGCATAGAGTAAGAGAAATAGAAAGGCTAGGACTCGGCCCTACAGAAATCAGGATTTATAGGTTGATTAGGGGTGAGTGAGGCAATAAAGGAAGCTGAGAAATGGTTGGTGAACTAGGAGAGAACTTAGGAGGATAGGATGCCATAGAAACTAGTGGAAGAGAGTAATTCAAGAAGAAGGTGGTGGTTAACACCAGGGAATGCTGCTGCCAAGAAGAGAAGATAGAGATGTTCTCTGTCTTTACCAAGTTCCACGTCCTTTCTTGGAACAACAGATTTTGTAGTGTTGTGGGGCATAAGACAGTTTGAGGTGTGTTGAGAAGTAAATGGAAGGGTGCGGGACTGGAGACAATGTGGGACCGACGGATGAGTTCCTCAAAATAGAAGAGACTCGACTGGGTTCCAATGCTGACTAGAAGGATCTGTTATTTGACAGGAAGAATTTCAGGTTGTCTTTACTGAGAGGATGAAGAGGTTGGATCTAGAGCCCAGGAGGAGTGCTGGCTTGAGGCAGAAAGACACAAAGCTCCAAGCTTGTCAAAGGAAAAAAGGGAGAGGAATAGATGACCATGTTGGAGAGAAAAAGGTTCATTGGATGTTTTGTTCTGGGATTACAGGAATACTGTTGACTGTTAGCATCTCAGCAGGGTGATCTTTCTTTGGACTATGTGTTGGGAAACCACTGATGTCAGTACTTTCAGGTTTCTTCTCTTGAGCCTTCTGACTCCCCTGAGGAGAATCTTCCAGCACCCTCCAGGGCAGGTGAAGACTTGTCAGCTGTGCTCTGGGAGCTGAGTGAGAAAAGAGGGCTGGCCACGGCAGCTCCTAGTAGAGACAACTCATATCATCTTATTCTTTCAGTACAGGACCCCGTCCTTGGTTGTGCCTGGTGTTCTCAGCCCTGAGGCTCTCCATTTGCTTTCTCCATAGACTAAATCTCCAGTCCTTTGATGAGGTTGTGAAGGGATGCTGGGGCACTTGCATACCTAACTGTTTCTCTAACACTTTGCAACTCTTATCCATTACCCCCACTTCCAGAAGTGCCTGGTGCAACCATTTCCTGAACTTTCTGAGAGTGCTGAAATGTAAATTGTGTATAATATCAGCTTTCTGCAATGTCAGATTTAGGTTTCATATGCTTTTCATCTTCCAAAACCTCATCATCTCTTCCCCTGTTCCTATTTTTAAAATTTATTGATTTAGAGAGAAAGAAACATTGACTTGGTCCACTTACCTATGCACTCATTGTTTGATTTTTGTATATGCCCTGACTAGGGATCCAACCTGTAATCTTGGTATAATGGAATGACGTTCCAACCAGCTGAGCTACCAAGCTAGGACTCCAGAAGTTAGCACCAAAGTTTGTTGATTATGAGAGAATACACTTGCTTTGGTAAAAACAGAAAAGACCTAGAGACCCTTATCTCCTCTGCTATTGTGTGGATACCAACACCTCAAACCAAATCTGCCCACCTAGCCCCACCAAACCAAAACTAATCAAAATAAGCATGATACTAGAGTCTGAGCAGCATTCAGCATTGGTTTGGAATTATATAACCCAAAAGCTTTCAGACCCACTGATAGCCAAAGAAAATGAGACAAATTTAGGAACATGTTAATTTTCCTAATATAGTGATTGATGCAATGCCCTTTAAGTCCAGAGAAATAATTACTTTTTCTGAAGGCCACCAAGAAATTTTATAAGAATATTTGCAGAAATCCAAATAGAAGAAAAAAGGAAATTTAACCATAATCTACTACCCACAACACATGATTTTGTTTTGTTTTGTTTTTTCAGGCTTTCAGCCAATTGTGGTTCACAGGCATTCATTACAAAAACAATCTATTTATATGTCAACTCTTGTTGGTTTATAAAAGCAGGCTTTCCTCTAATCTATTCAGTGCCTATGCCAGTCCCCCTTGGGAAGAGTATGAACTGTTTCAGACAGAACAATCCTTTTGTCTAAATGAAAGATGGTGCACTATCCCCTCCAACTGAGAAACTCCTTGGTCAGGTGATTGAGCAAACTAGGGAGGCAAACACTGATTTGCAGATTGTGGAGAACCTGGGTTCTGAATGCCCCCTATCCCTTCTATTGTCTGCCACATGCCTTGCTTCCTCCACTTACAGTCTCCTTCTGGGAGGCTAAGACATTGTGCCTCACAGCAGTACCATTTCAGAGTTAGGATGGGCCTTGCAGGCCATTTGGCCTGGTATGTTGCATAGTGCCTGAATCTCCCTCACAGCACCCTTGACTAGTGGGTGTACACCTTCTTCTTATATGCTCCCATGGCCTAAGCTCCAATGAGGTTCAGAGACATCGCAGGGACTATGAAATTATCAACCCCCTAGCCCCTAATTTATATATTCTTATGGATTAATTATGCTCAGATAGTGTGACCAGTAGAGGCTAGGCCAGGTTAAGTACTACAGTGGAAGTATGAGGTACCCAGATGGAATGTGGGTTCTCGGCTGGGCACCAGATAGTGAGTATGCAGGCATGGGCACAAAAAGAAAGCTTTGCCTATTCATGTTAGCCCAAAGGGTTCTGCCGGAATTCATCCCTGAACTCCTGCATGTGCAAATTCAATATAATCCATGGAATGGATTTATCTATCAACTTCTCTGTAGCCCCTAGTGACATTCTAATTTTTAGTTATTCACACCTGCTGGTCTTTTCTTACCCCCAACCCACCCTACCCCATCCCATCAAGTCCCCAGACAAAATTCTGATGCCTAGATCAGATGATCCTATTAGAGCATAGTTAAGACTTGCACTACAACCACGCCCACCAGTAGATACTATGGACGGTCCCATGTCATCCATTACAACACCCTACCACCCCTTTCTAGGGTGCCTTGTTGTTCTGTAGCCGCTGGAAAACTAACAACTACATTTCCCAGGTTTCCTTGCAACCTGGTTTCTGCCTGTGATCTAGGCTCTGCCAATGAGATGTACCAAAACAGGGACTCAGTGTGGACCTGAGCTGAGAGAGAGCACGCAAGAGGGTAAGGCAGTCACTTTGTTAGTACTGGATTGGTTTTTTTTTTTTAAAGATTTTATTTATTTATTTTTAGAGAGAGGGGAAAGGAGAGAGAAAGAGAGGGAGAGACAGCAGTGTATGGTTGCCTCTTACATGGCCCTCGCTGGGGACCTGGCCTGCAACCCAGGCATGTGCCCTGACTGGGAACTGAGCCGGGACCCTCTGGTTCCCAGCCTGTGCTCAGTCCACTGAGCTACACCAGCCAGGGTAGTACTGGATTGTTTTTAAGGCAGTGAATTCGTGGAAGGGCTTTCTGAAGTGTAGTGCTTCTAAGAAATATTCCTGACTTTCTTTAAGGAGCCCTACTTAAAGAGGTCATTTTGTTGAGTTGCTGGGAGAGAGTCTGTCTTAACAGACAAATACAGCTGACCCTTGAACAACACAGGTTTGAAATGTATGAGTCCACTTATACATGGATTTTTTTCAATGAGTATATTGAAAACATTTTTTGGAGATTTGTGACAATTTCAAAAAACTGGCAGGTGCACCATGTAACCTGGAAATATTGAAAAATTAAGAAAAAGGAAACGATCCCAAGGAAATAATCAGAGAAGAAAATAAGAATTTATGTACAAGAACATTTATTGCACTGTTACTTGTAAAAAGAGAAAATGAAAACAACCTAATGTGTGACTTTTTTCCTTCCTGAAATTTCCTGGGCTTGATTTCAGGAGCAGAGACTTTTGTTCCTTTGGAAAAAAGACTTGTAACAAGACAAGGCCTAAGTTCTAGGGCATCTGGGGGTCTCAGGAAAAACTCTAAGACAGGAATTCAGGCAGAGAGGGAAAGGGTGGACCACCAGTTATCAGAATCAAGATACTGAGAGGAGGGAAGATGGCAGAGGAGTGAATGGCAGTCACACTGACCTCCTCACAGGACCAATCTGAAATTAAAACTCAATCGTGGAGAAACCACCCAGAACAAACAACTGAACAATAGCCAGAGAGAAGCATATAACTTCAGACATATGAAACCAGCTTCGGTACAACTGGTCTGGTAAGGAGTGTGGTGAGGTCCAGAGGGCTGGCTGGGTGCCCATGGGCAGCAGTGCCAGTGGGATAATTAAGCAGCCAGTTGGATCCCCTGAAGAATACTGGGGTCTAAACACTAAGCTAGGATTCCCAGCCTACAACACCAGAGCCCAAACAGTACACAGATAACAACTAGTGGAAAAAGCAGCAGGGTTGCTCTCTGCGACAGACAGACAGTTGGAGATGCAAGAGCTATTTCAAGGGCCAAAACACAAATTTCCATTTGCAGCCACTTACCTGGGGCTCAGGCAAAGGTAGGGGCAGCGTTGGCTAGAGATGCCTGAGGAGAGACTGGGTACAGAGGCTTTAGGGAGAGAACTGAGAGAGTAGCTGCCAAGATCCCAGTGCTAAATCATCCCCCAGATGGCAGCAGCTTTTGTGCTCAGGAAGACCCCTCACCTCTGAGTGACAGTAGCCTGAGGGGAAACAACAGTCTCGACTCCAGGAGGGCCTATGCCCTGGCTGTTTGGTGCTTAAGCCTGAGTACTGAGTTCTAGTGACCAGAAAAACAACCAAAGGAGACAGCCAGAGACAGTAGATCACTAGCAAAGGTGGGACAGAGTAGACTAGAGAGACTTGAGGAGAGACTGGGGAGGGAGGCTTTGGAGAGAGAACTGAGAAAGTAGCCAATGGGATCTGATGCTGAGCCAACCCCATATGCAGCAATCATCCAGCTCAGGCAGACCACTCCCCTCTGAGCAGCAGCTACTTGAGGGGAAACAATAGCCCCCACAGCAGGAAGGATTTGGCCCTGCCCTACAGTGCTTAAACCTGACTGCTGAGTGCAGAGGTGCTGTATTAATAATTGAAGGAGACAGCCAGTGACAGTAGATCACTGGAAGTATGGAACAGGCTGCCTAAGGTCAGACAGGGTCAACATCTGACATCACCAGAGGCAGATCCAGAAAAAAAACAGTGGTAAATACAAGAAGCTACTGATATGGAAGCTATTGTGGTCTTCTTCATGATTTGTGATATTTTCTTTCCTCCATCCAGCATTCATTTCTTGTCCAGTGAATTTGTATATAGTAAGTCACTAGACTTTATACTATAGTGTATTTCAACTCATATATTTTTCCCCTCCCTTCTCCTAGCCCATCTTACCTTCTTCTTTCCCTGCAATATTCTAATTTCAAATTTGGTTTTCTCTCTAGCTACAACTTGTTTCCACTCCACACTCATATTTCTCCCCTGTCCAGACACTCAAAACGAAGTTTCTTATCAAGGGTTATTTCACATCCTTTTGCACAGCTCTTAAAATACCCATGTTCTCTCTACACCTGTAACAAATGTTGTCAGTTGGTTGTGGGTAGGGTAGTTGTTGTTGCATTGTTTTTTCAAGGTTATCTCTAGAGCTTCACTCATTCTGTATTTTAAATAACAAATTTTGCCGGACCTCTCTCCTACTCCTTTTTTTTTTTTTTTGACTCAAATTGTAATTGTGCCATCTTATCCTGTATTTTTTTTCCTTTTTATTTTTGTCTTTCTTCTATTTCTCTTTCATCCTGCCCTTTTATTTTCCTTTCTTCTTTTTTCTTTTCCTTTACATCACAAGTTTTAATTTTTCCCTCACTTAGTCTAGTTTTTGTCCCTCACTCTTAGTATTCCTTCTCTCTCTAGCATTACAAAATCACTTCCCATTTCTCTAAACATCTCTTAGACTTTCCTTCGTTTCTTTTTTCGCTCTGATTCCCATACCACCTCTATTAATTTTAGCTCATTTGTTGTCGATAGTACTCTGGTGGATCTTTCTCTCCAACTTAGCTCCTACATTTTTATTAATTGTTTGATATTTTTTCTTCCTTTTTCTTTCTCTCTCTCTCTCTCGCTTTATTTTATTTTATACTATTTTAATTTATGTTGAAATTTAATATTATATGCTTCCCTCCTCATTCTCCATTCCACACTCTTCATTCCTTTTCTTTATTCCTTCTCCTCTTCCATTGCTCCAACACCCAACTCTTACTAGTGCTCCTCCCTCTACCTTCTCAAAATCATTTCTCTTTCAGTAGGTTATCTCATATCCACTCTCTTTTCTTATAATAGTCTTAATCTCATTACATTCTTACTAATACTGGTTCATTTTCTATTGATACTAGGATTGTTGAGGGGAGTTATATTTGCAGATGTGGGTTTGTTTCTTGGGCTCTGTGGTTTTGTTTAGGCAGCACCTACATAACAGCTCACAAGATGTGGTGGGCGAAGTGACCCTTAGTCAACCAGCGATAGGGAAGGACCCACCAAAGAATGACCCAACAACAATCAAAGCCCAATTACATCTGAAAAACCAGCATAAAAGGCATAGACGACACCTCAAGAACATCAAGATCAGGTGATCAAGGAGACTGCACCACTGTATCTCACAGGCCCCCCACCATAGAAGTTCACACCACAAAGTCAGAAAATCAAAAGAGATCAATTTAAGAAACAGAAGAAAACAAGAAGAGTCCCACAAGCAATAGGAAAACAAAGAAACAACCTCCAATCTAAAGAAAAGGAGGAATCCTCAAAAAGAATGCTAAATGAAATAGAGGCAAGTCAACTATGAGATATTGAGTTCAAAACAATGGTTATAAGGAAGCTCAATGAACTCAGTGCAAACTACCAAAAACTACAGGGAAATTATGAGGAACTTAATGCAAACTATATCAGCATAAAAAAGGACATAGAAAAAATCAACAAGGGCCAAGAAAAATTAAGAATACAATTTCTGAATTAAAGAACACAGGAGAATGAATCAAAAGCAGGCTAGATGAAGCAGAGGATCAAATCAGTGACCTGGAAGACGAAATAGAAGAAAAAAAAACCCTCCCCAAAATAGCAAGAAAAAAGACAGAAAAAGAATGAAGAGGGGTTCAGGGAAATGCAGGAAAAGATAAAATGGAATAACATCTATGTAATAAGGATACAAGAAGGAGAAGAGCAAGGAATAGAAAACCTGTTTGAAAAAGTAATGATGAAAAACTTCCCTAATTTCATGAGAGAAAAAGTCACATAAGTCCAGGAAGCTTAGATGGTGCCAATCAAGAGGAACCCAAAGAGGCTCACTGTGAGACACATCACAATTAAAATGGAAAAATTCCAAGACAAAGAGAGAATTGTAAAGGCACCAAGGGAGAAACAGGAAGTAACAGAGCCCTGATAAGATAGAAGCTGACTTCTCAACAGAAACATTGCAAACCAGAAGGAAATGGCAAGAAAAATTCCAAGTAATGGAAAACAAAGGACTGCACCATGACCACTCTATCCAAGGCTCTCAAGTAAAATGGAAGGCCAAATTAGGAGCTTCCTGGACAAAAGAAGCCTCAAAGAATACACCTCCACCAAACCAGCCCTGCAAGATATGCTAAAAGGACTGCCTTAAACAGAGGAAGAAAAACAGTGAGAGAGAAAGGAACAAAAGTACAAAGGGAGTAACATGGCAATGAATAAGTACCTATCAATAATAACCCTAAATGTAAATGGATTGAGTGCTGAGTGCTCCAATCAAAAGACATAGAATAGCTGAATGGATAAGAAAGCATGACCCACACATATGTTGCCTACAAGAGACCCACTTCAGAACAAAAAACCTACATGGACTGAAAGTAAAGGGCTAGAAACAAATATTCCAAACAAATGGACAGGGAAAAAGAGCCAGGGTAGCAATACTCATATCAGACAAAATACACTTGAAAACAAAGGCCATGAAAAGAAGGACATTTCACAATACTAAAATAAAGAATCCATCAAGAAGACATAAACATTATAAACATACATGCAGCCAACATAGGAGCACCCAAATACATAAAGAAAATTTTGAAGGACTTCAAGAAAGATACAGACAGCAGCACACTTATGCTAGGGGATTTTAACACCCCACTGTTGAAATGGATAGATCTTCTAAACAAAATATCAATAAGGACATTGTAGCATTGAACAATGCCATAGATCAAAGGGACTTAACTGATATATAGAGAGCCTTTCATCTCAAAGAAGCAAAATACACATTCTTTTCAAATGCACATGGAACATTTTCAAATATAAATGACATAATAGGACACAAAACAAGCCTCAACAAATTCAAGAAAATTGAAATCATATCAAGCATTATCTCTGACTACAAGGGACTGAAACTAGAAACCAACCTCAAGGAATAAACCCGAAACACTCAAACTCATAGAGATTGAATAGCATGCTATTAAACAATGAATGGGTCAAGAAAGAGATCAAGGAAGAAATCAAAAAGTTTCTGAAAACAAGTGAAAAGGAACTCACGACAGTCCAAAACTTATAGGACACAGCAAAGGCAGTCCTGAGAGGGAAGTTCATAGCGATACAGGCCTACCTAAAAAGATAGAAACATTTCAAAAAAACAACTTAACCCTACACCTACAAGTACTGGAGGAACAAAAACAAAGACAGCCCAGAACAAGTAGAAGGAAGGAAGTAACCAAGATCAGAACAGAATTAAAGGATATAGAGACTAAAAAAAAAAATTGTAAGGATCAATACATCCAGAGGCTGGTTCTTCGAAAAGCTAAACAAAATTGACAAGCTATTAAGCAGACTCATCAAGAAAAAAAGAAAGAGGATCCAAATAAACACAAGCAGAAATGAAAGAGGAGAGATTACAACTGAATATGAGATTACACAGAAATGAAAGGATTGTAAGAACTGACTATGAGAATGATATGTCAAGAAATTTGAAAACCGAGGAGAAATAGACAAATTTCTAGAAAAATAAAATCTTCCAAAACTCAATGAAGAAGAAGCAGAAAGCCTCAACACACCAATTAAGAGCAGACAAAATCAAAGCAGTAATCAAAAAACTACCAACACACAAAAAACGTGGACTAGATGGTTTCACAGGAGAATTCTACAAAGCATTTAAAAACAGCTAACCCCTATCCTTCACAGACTATTCCAAAAAATCCAAGAAGATGGAAGACTACCAAACTCTTATTATGAAGCCAGCATCATCCTAATTCCAAAACCAGATAAAGACAAAGGAAGAAAACTTCAACATGCTAAAATCCTCAACAAAATATTGGCAAACCGCATCCAGCAATACATTAAAAAGATCACACACCATGACCAAGTGGGATTCATTCCAAAGATGCAAGGATGGTACAATATTTGCAAAACAATAAACCTAATACATCACATAAACAAAAGCAAAGACAAAAGTCACATGATCATATCAATAGATGCAGAATAAGTATTTGATAAGGTACAGCATCCATTTATGATAATAACACTCAGCGAAGTGGGAAAAGAGGAAGCATTCCTCAAAATAATAAAGGCCAGATATGAAAAAACTACAGTTAACATACTCAATGGGCAAAAACTAAAATCTTTCCCACTAAGATCAGGAACAAGACAATGTTGTCCACTATCACCACTCCTATTCAACATAGTACTGGAAGTTTTAGCCACAGCAATCAGACAAGAAAAGGAAATAAAAGGCATCCAAATTGGAAAAGAGGAAACAAAACTGTCCTTGTTTGCAGATGACATGATAGTGTACATAGAAAATCCTATAGACTCCGCCAAAAAACAACTCGATCTAATAATTGAATTTGGCAAAGAAGCAGGATACAAAGTCAATATTCAGAAATCAAAGACATTTTTGTATACGAACAGTGAAACAGCAGAAACAGAAATCAGGAAAAAAATCCCATTTCATATAGCAACAAAAAAAATAAAATACCTAGGAATAAACCCAACCAAGGATGTAAAAGACCTGTACTCAGAAAACTACACAACACTGAAGAAAGAAATTATGGAAGACACAAACAAATGGAAACATATACCGTGCTCATGGATTGGAAGAATCAACATCATAAAAATGTCCATATTACCCAAAGCAATTTATAGATTCAATGCAATTTCTATCAAAGTACCAATGGCATATTTCACGGATATAGAACAAACACTTCAAAAATTTATATGGAACCATAAACGACCCCGAATATCAGCTGCAATTTTGACAAAGAAGAGCATAGCAGGAGGGATCACAATTCCTGATATCAAACTACATTACAAGGCCACTGTAATCAAAGCAGCTTGGTACTGGCATAAAAACAGACAGATAGACCAATGGAACAGAATAGAGAGCCCAGAAATAAACCCAAGTCTCTATGGGCAATTAATCTTTGACAGAGGGGGCAGAAGCATAAAATGGAATAAAAATAGCCTCTTCAACAAATGGTGTTGGGAAATCTGGACGGCTACATGCAAAAAAAAAAAAAAAAAGAAAGAAAAGAAACTTTAGCACCAACTTACACCATACACAAAAATAAATTCAAAGTGGATAAAAGACTTAAATATAATTTGTGACACCATAAAAGTCCTAGAGGAAAACATCAGTAGGAAAATTTCAGACATCCCATGCAGCAACATCTTCAATGATATGTCCCCTAGAGCAAGGGACATAAAGGGAAGAATAAACAAATGTGACCTTATCAAAATAAAGAGCTTCCATGGGGCTAGAGAAAACAGTATTAAAATAAAAAGAGAACCAACAGTATGGGAAAATATATTTGCCAATGATACTTTGGACAAGGGTTTGATCTCCAAAATATATAAAGAACTCATATGACTCCACTCCAGGAGGACAAAAAATCCAATTAAAAATTGGCCAGAACCTTGAACAGACACTTCTCGAAAAAGGGCATACAGAGGGCCCAGAGACATATGAAAAGATGCTCAACATCATTATCCATCAGAGAGATACAAATTAAAACCACGATGAGATACCACCGCACACCAGTCAGAATGGCCATCATTCAACAAAGCAACAGATAACTGTTGGAGGGGATGTGGAGAAAGGGGAACCCTACTGCACTGTTGGTGGGAATGCAGACTGGTGCAGCCACTATGGAAAACAGTATGGAATTTCCTCAGAAAACTCAAAATGGAACTGCCTTTTGACCCAGCAATTCCACTACTGGGATTATACCCTGAGAGGCCTGAAACACCAATTCAAAAGAACCTATGCACTCCAATGTTCCTAGCAGCACAATTCACAATAGCCAAGTGCTGGAAACAACCTAAGTGCCCATCTACAAATGAGTGGATCAAGAAACTGTGGTACATTTACACAATGGAATTCTACGCAGCAGAGAGGAAGATGATCCTACATGCTTTGCAACAGCGTGGATGGAACTGGAGAGCATTATGCTAAGTGAAGTAGGCCAGGTGGTGAGGGAAAAATACCATATGATCTCACCTTTAACTGGAACATAATCAACAGAAGAAAAAATCAAGAAAAACACAACCAGAGACATTGAAATTAAGAACAGTCTGACAGTGGCCAGAGGTTAGGGGGGAGGGGATAATGGAGAGAAGCGTTTTCAGGAACCACTATAGAGGACACTAGGTCAGAACCAAGGGGGACAAAGGAGGCTGGTAAGGGAGGTGGGGTTGGAGGGGGTTGGGGGAGTGGAGGGCAGAGGATCCAAACAACTGTAATTGAAAAACAATAAAGTAATTATTAAAAAAAAGAAAAGAAAAAAAAGAACCGACACATGGATCAATGGAATAGAGTTGAGAGCCCAGAAATAAACCCAAGTCTCTATAGTCAAATAATGTTCAACAAAGGGGGCAGTAGCATAAAATGGAGTAAAAATAGCCTCTTAAACAAATGGTGTTAGGAGAGCTGGACAGCCACATGCAAAAAAATTAAACTTGAGAACCAACTTACACCATACACAAAAATAAATTCAAGATGGATAAAAGGTTTAAATATAAGTTATGACACCATTAAAGTCCTAGAGGAGAATATGGCCAGGAAAATCTCAGATATTCCTTGGAGCAATATTTTCACTGATATGTCCCCTAGGGCAAGGGACATAAAGGAAAGAATAATCAAATGGGATCTCATCAAAATAAAAAGCTTCGGCACAACTAAAGAAAACATCATTAAAATGAAAAGAGAGTCAACTATATGGGAAAACTTATTTGCCAATGAGACCTCAGACAAGAGTTTGATCCCCAAAATATATAAAGAACTCACATTACTCCACTCTAAGAAGACAAGCATCCCAATTAAAAAACAGGCAAAGGACTTGAACAGACACTTCTCCAAGGAGGACTTATACAGAGGGTCCAGAGACATATGAAAATATGTTCAATGTTGCTAGCCATCATCAAGATGCTAATTATAACTACAATGAGATACCACTTCACACCATTGAGAATGGCCATCATAAACAAAGCAATAAAAAAGCACTGGAGAGATTGTGGAGAAAAGGGAACCCTAGTGCACTGTTGGCGGGAATGCAAACTGTTTCAGCATCTGTGGAAAAGTGGATGGAATTTCCTTCCTAAGAACCTGAAACACCAATCCAAAACAACCTATGTACCACAATGTTCATAGCAACATAATTTACAATAGCCAAGTGCTGGAAGCAGCTCAATGGCCCATCAGCAAATGAGTGGATCAAGAAACTATGGTACATTTATACAATGGAATTCTATGCAGCAGAGAGGAAGAAGGAGGTTATACCCTTTGCTACAGCATGGATGGAACTGGAGAGCATTATGCTAAGTGAAAAAAGCCAGGTGGTGAAAGACAAATATGATCTCACCTTTAACAGCAACCTAATCAACAAAATGAACAAGCAAGCAAAATATAACCAACATATTGTAATTGAGAACAGGCTGACTGTGACCAGAGGCAAGAGGGGAGAGGATAATGGGGGAAAAGGGTGAAGAGTTTGCAGGAACAATTACAAAGGACATATGGACAATAAGAAGGGGTGAGTGTGGAAAGAAGGGAGAGAAATGGGGAGTACTGAGGTCATGTGGAGGGGTGGGGGGAAAGGCAGAGAACTGTACTTGAACAACAATAAAAGTGCTTAAAAATAAATAAATTAAAAATAAAATACTTTGGAAAGACAGTAAAAAAATAAATAAAAACTATTCTAATTTTTTAATGAGTGAAAAAATGTATGGGATTTGGATAAAGCAGTGCTTAAATGAATATTTATATTTTATAGATAAAACATGAATTTTAAATATAAATATTACAAATATAATATAAAAATGTAAATATATAAAGAAGAAAATTCTCCAATCAATAACTTAAGATTCTACATTAAAAAAATAGAAAAAAGCCCTGGCTGTTGTGAATCAGTGGATTGAGTGTCAGACTGTGAAGCAAAGTGTTGCTGGTTCAATTCCCACTCGGGGCATATGCCTGGATTGCAGGCCAGGTCCCCAGTAGGGGATGCAGGAGAGGAAACCTCACATTGATGTTTCTCTCCTCTTTCTCTTCCACCCCCTCTGTCTAAAAATAAATAAATAAATCTTTAATTAAAAAAAAGAAAATAGGAAAAAGAAGTCCATCCTAAATACAAAGTAAGTAGAAGAGTGAAAGCAATAATGATTATAACAGAAATCAATGAAATAGAAAACTGGAAAATCAATAGAAAAAAATCAGTGAAACTCAAATTGGTTCTTTGAAAATAGCATGAAAATTGAGATGTCTTTAGCTAGACCGATTAAAAAGAGAGAGAGAAGATACAAATTCCCAAAATAAGATGAAATGATTTTGAAATGAAAGGACATCAGTACTGATCCTACAGAGATTAAAAGGATTATAAGAGGACTATTACAAACACATTTATGCCAAAGAACTTAGTCAAAATGCAAGAATTCTTAGAAAGAGAAAAATTACAAATACTTATTCATGGAGAAATTAAAAATTTGAATAGAACTCTAAGAAGTACAGAAATTGAATTAGTTTACAGTTTTCCACAAAGAAAGCTCAGATGGCTTCCAATAACTAAAGAAGATATATCAGATAATTAAAGAATATATAGTATCAATCATTTATAAATTAATAAAATAGAAGAGGGTACAGTTCCCCACTAATTCTGAGAATCCAGTATTATTCTGATAGCAAAGCCAGACATAAACCCCTAAAAGAAAGGGAGGGAGGGAGTGAGGGAGGGAGAAAGAAAGAGAGAAAGAGAGAAAGAGAGAAAGAAAGAAAGAAAGAAAGAAAGAAAGAAAGAAAGAAAGAAA
>PVJI01024702.1:0-21561 GCA_004026765.1 Micronycteris hirsuta
CCACTAATGAAGCCGAGGCGGTGCCAGAGCCAGAGAACGAGGTGTCCACACCCAGCCCCCAGGGGAGGGAGTTCCCCATCACAATCAACGACTGGCCCCCAACTGGTCCTTAAAGGGAAATGTGCCCTGAAGTGGCCCCAGCGGAAGCTGCTGGGGAGGCCTCTCCGGTTTCTAGTAACTGTGCAGTCCCGGCACTCCCTCTGGGTACCCGACTGCTGGACTTGCCTCCATCTCTTCGGTGGCAGTCACGGCAGGTGGTGGGCAGGGCCTCTTCCTTTCCTCTTGGGCTGAGGGAGGAGCCCAGAGGTCAGTGGGGCTTTGCAGTGTTGGAGGCACTGGCAGCGGGTGGCAGGCCTGCCTCGGTGTTGTAACCCAGGGGGAGCTGGCTTTGTATGGAAAACTGTGGGGTTAGGCTCCTTCCAACGGCCTGCCCACAGCAACCAGGCCAGGCTCAACGCCAGGACTCAGGACGGTGTTTTCAATTCCCACAGAAGTGCATCTGCAGGACTAGGACGCCCGTCGGGAGGGACGTGGGAAATGGCAGAGGCCACCCAGGCGCTGAGTCCCGAGGAAGGTGTTTCTCCCGCGTCCCGTGAGGCATCTGGTCCCCCCGCCGATCCCTCTGCCACCCCCCAGAGAACTTTGGAGGCCGACTGCCCAAGGACGTCTCCAGGGCTCCCCAGGAGCCAGGGTTTGGGGAAACGAAATCTTCTGTTTCCAGCGGAAGGTCGTAATATATACATTTTCCAGTTTCTTTAAAAACAGTAACGAAGCATGGAGTGATTGCTCATTCCCATCCTGGGTTTGTCTGAGTCTCATTGGGAGACTAATGCAGATCAAGAGCAGCATATCGCTGCAAGATATTAAAAAATAAATTCAGTAATAATGTAAAAACAGATGAATGCTAGTGTATGTATTTCAGGGGCCTGGGGCTGTGAAACGGATTCTTGATAAAACATCTGCATCAGGACAGCGTCTGAGACAAGTCCTTCTGTGGAATATATCAAGCATTTGATTGGCAGGGCGCACGCCCACACACGTGGTAAGCACAGGGAAGCAATCATACACGTGTGTCATGTTCAACACATGCATGCAAATGCATTCACCTTTTACTTGGCACTGCAGAGACAGTCGTAAAGCGAATAGATCATTCCAGATAAGTGATCAGCCAATCCAACCTGGTACAATGTTAAAATTCATTCCTTCCATTTTTAATTCCCTCCCCCTTCCTTCCTTCCTTTCTTCCTCCCTCCCTCCCTTCCTTCCTTCCTTCCTCTCTCTCCCCCTCTTCCTCCCTTTCCCCATCACCCTCCCTGCCCCCCTTTCACTCCCCACCATCTCTGAGAGCTCCGACTCCACCCCACGCCTCCTCTGCTCACACTGCAGGCTTACAGGCAGCAGATGCTGGCACCGCTGACGCCCATTCTGAGTCTGCTGGGGCGAGAATCCATTTGGTGTTCGGCCCGATGGGGGGGCAAAGCCCAAGTCTAGGGTCCTCCCCTGCGGCTTAGGGGTCCACGCAGTGTCAGTGGGACCGTCACGACCCATCCTCGTGGGCACAGACAATGATTCTCGAAGAGCACTTTCCTAGAGCAGGCAGACACTCCAGGACGAGGCGTGATGGCTGATCCCGCGCCCACACACCTTCCGTGGCCTCCCGTGCTCTCTCGGGAACATGGCTTCCCGCTGCAGTCTTGGGAGCTTGGGGAGGAGACCTGCAACACTGGGTGACTAAGTGGAAATCGTAAAGTCGATCTTGAGTAAGAGAGAAGACGGCAGATAGGAAGTGAGTGGCGCTCGGATTAGAGATAAAAGCCAGAGATGGAGCCGGCAGCCGTCACAGACATTTCAGGAACCAAGATCGAAACAGACACCTGGAGACAGCTCGGCTCAGGGACGTGGCCGGTCTCACGGGTCCGGGTCCGGGAGGCAGGCGTGGGCCACACTCACTCCCAGGGCCCAGGCCGCAGGGCAGAGTGGGACCCACACGGAGAAGAAACCAAACTGGGACTCCAGCTGCCCTTCGGCAGTGAGCCTCTCCCAGCACAAAGCTCAGGGAGAGAAACCCACCTGCGTGTCCGTCTGCACAGCCAGAGTGACGTCTCAGATACAGGCACAATGCCACCAAGGACCGCGGGGCTGGGCGGGCGTCCGCAGAACTGGCCAAAGTACCGCTGCCTGCTGGCTTTGGGATCGGGGGAAGGCAGCTTCTTCCACCCGAGGGGTTTTTTTTTTTTGTTTTTTTTTTTTAATCAGAGAAACATGGAGGTTGCACCAAGTGACCTCCAGGGTCCCCTCTGCTACCTGGGTCCTAGTACTTCAGTGTTTGTAAGAATTGCTAATTTGGCATTTGCTTTGAGCTCCCCTCGTCTAGGGAAGAAGATGTAGAAAGAAAAGAGGAATCCAGCTAAACACGGTGGAAAAGGCGCTGGGAGGGGAGGAACTTCGAGTGCTGCGAAGCTCCCCGTCCTCACTGGACCTGGGATCAGGGGAGGAAGTCTTTGCTCCTGTGCAAACCCAGGCAACCCCTCGGGGTCCGCAGAGACTCGGGCCCACTGCCAGGCAGCCTGACGCACACCAGGGGGAACTGTTTGACTTACTGAGTTGATGCGCTCACGGCAGGCACCCCGCGGTCCGAGAACCGTTGGGTGCACGGAGGGAACGCCAGCCTAGCGCTCAGATGACATGCTGCGAGGGGGACACCCTCAGCCACGGGGTCTGGATGCGGGGAGCTGGGGGGCCAGTGACAGGAGCCACGTGGGGCTCCGTGGGCGAGCAAGCTCCCCGCCCCCACCACCCCAGGTGCGTTACCTGGACTCCTGCGCTGCCCTCCCTGCGGGCTCCTTCCGGCACTGGTTTCGGCATCATCTCCAGATTCAGCACACTTCTAGGAGGAAAAAAATGGCATTAACTCCTTAAAACAAAACGGTAAATAAATGCTACCTCATCCTGGTTCCCTAAAATAGCTGGTCCAGGAATCTCCAGAAGCCAGATAAAACCTCTCTTGAATGCTCACCTTGAAAAGAGTGCAAGTTGCCTGCCTGCCTCCTCTGAGAATATTTAAAATGGCAAAGACATGATATGTGTCCGCTAGACTCCCAGCTCATTAAACCCAGGCTCTGGGGTACGAAGATGGGAAAATGACTTCAAGAAGGTTGGAAAGCAGCACCCTGGGTTGCATATCAAACTTTAGAGTTAACCCCAGTACATGTATGTGCAGACCGCATATATGCATGTGTGCACAGACCGCACATATGCACGTATGTGCAGTCCACACATATGCACGTATGCACTGTGGCCAGCAGGTGAGGACAGGCCGGTTGTGTCATTACCTGCAGATTCTTTCCAACCCAGGCCCTGCCAGACCCCTCCCTCCAGGCACGTGAGGAGGCACCGGGTCCTGAACCCATTCAAGCAGTTTTCCTTTGCCTTCTGGTCTTATGTCTGAGCCTTGGCTGCAGCATTTGGCAAATTCCACGTGCAAATGGCCAGAGAGTGAGCAGCTCAGGCTTTGGGGCCGTGGGACCTGTTACAAGCGCTGGGCTCTGCTGTTTCGGCCCAGGGCGGCCACAGACAGAGCGGGGAGTGAGCCTGGCAGCCGGCTGTCCAGCCAGACGTTCTCATTTTCACTTTTATTTATTTTTTAATGAAAATTGGCTTTATTACGTCAAGTAATAAGTACATATGAAGATGCAAGCGGGCTTAGTCATTTTCCTCCAGATGTTTGGCTCAACTCACAGGAAAGGCGGAACTGCAGCCTGTACACAGCCTCAGGACAAACTTCAGGGTCCTGGTTAGGTGAGGTTCGGTAGGTCTCTCTCTTCCGTATTTACAACGGGTGCATTTAAAGAATTGACTTCGCAGCACTAACCGTCAAGCAAATGCTTAAGCAGAAAGAAGCTACCTTACACAGAATCTGAACTGGACTGCAGCGAGTCCACACTAACAGCAAAACCCTTGGCGGTGAGCGAGCCTATGAAGAGGAAGGAAGAACAATTTGGGGAGCAGATGGATCCAAAAGAGAAGCACTGGCCTCTCGGAGGCAACGTAGTCTGCTGTGAGCCAGGTAACTGGCCTGCACCTTTTCAATCGGTGCTTCAGAAAACAACCCACGCTGGCTGGTTCCTAACTCAAACGGAAACCCCAATCACCGGCAACATCCCTCTCCACCCCAGAGACTGCAGGCTCGTTGCCTAATGACGCACCAGAGGGGCGCGGGAGGGGCAGCCAAACGGCCACCATTTGAAAACGAGCTTCCTCTGAGCAGGGGAGATGAACTGGAGCTTCCTGGAAGAGGAGGGAAAGCCTTCCGCGCCGACGGGGCCTGTGGACCAGGTGCTCGGATCGTTCCGGTCCGGTGCTGCCGAGCCAGTCCCACCGCACACACGGCGTCTCCCTGGAGTCTCTCCATCGGCTCCCGCTGCCTGGGTACCGGGCAGAGGCGCACGTCTTTCCCCGACTCTCCCCGAATCAACTTGGGGATTCGCTCTGGCGCACCTTGGCCGACCCCAGGCCCCTGGGTGTAGCCTGGAGATGGCGGCCCACAGCCAAACAGCCGCGGGCAGATGGTAAGGATGTGGACTCCCAGTGGGAGGTGGACGGACACTCCCAGGGGCCACAGCATGGGGGGCGGGAGAGGCAGCACGCCCAGGCGCTGTCAAGTTCTGTTTGGAAGACATTTCCCCCAAAGACATGTCCTCGGGAGGGGGTCTGAGAGGCAAGGGCCGGTGTCCGCGCCCCTCTCCGCATGCCTGCATTTTGGTCGTTGAAGGCGGGGCTGTGGTCGCGCCAGCAAATATGCTGTCCCTCACCTTGACACCACCTATACCCCAATCAGAGTTTATTTATACAAAACCGGGAGGGTGGGGGGCGGTGGAGGGGGGGTTAAGGCAGAGTTGACGGTGGCCGGTGTGCTGACCCTTACTCTGCGGGTCCCGTGACACTCAGGGACCGTGGTGGCCGAGTTGGAACCAGGATGTCTGTGCGCTGCAACTTTTTCGTCCATTGCAGGTCCTTTCCTCCCTGTGAGTCCCTAAGTGCACAACTCGGCACAGAACCTTCTCTAACCCTTAAAAGTCAGCCTCTCGCTGTTTCTGCCTGCTTGGGAGCCAGTCTGTGCAACTCTGGAGCAAGGCCAGGGCACCGGGGCTCAGGAGCAGGGGCGCCAAGCAGCCCGGGAGGAAAGGCAACTCCAGCCGAGCGTCACTGAGCTGCGCGCTGCTTGGCATGAAGAAAAACCACCTGCCCTTGTCCAGGTGCCCTCCTCAGAGCGGCCAGATGGCCCACCGGCTGTAGGGAGCCCCGTCCGTGACGGGGCAGGTGAGAACTTGTCCCCCAGGTCCCATCTGACCAGAGCTCACTATATGGGGACACCACGTCCCTGAACTTCCAGACTGCGCACCTGTATCCTGTCAGGTCCCCCGGGTGTCATTCTCAGCCGCAGCAGGGAACTTCTCACCTTAGGTGACAGATCCAGAGGTGGGCATGGGACAAGGGGCTGGGGGTCGTGCCCATGACCCTGGATGCCACTGCATTGGGGGGTACGTGGCCAGGGACCACTGACCATGTTGTTTCTTGAACTCTACTTGTAGACACAGTCCTATGTGAGTTCGTCCATCTCCCTATTTGTAAGCCAGTCTGAGAAATGGGTTGGGTTGGGGAAGGAAAGAGAGCTCCTGGGAGCCGCCAGGATCTCACTTGATTGGCTGTCTCATCTTTGTAAGTGGGACCCCAAACCAGCCGTCCCATTAAATCCAACGTGCGCGAAAGGGCTTTTCGAGAACCAGACCTGTGGAGAGAGGGGCCATTCTGTCTGGCCACTCTCTTTTTCTTGCGGTGTGGGGGTGGGGGTGGCGGGCATGCGTGGCGCGGGGTTCTTTCTCACTTCCCGTGATACGTTCTAAGGGGCGGGGGCCAATGGACGGGGGACCTGCACCCTGTGGTTTCCAGGCATGTTCACAGAGGTGCCGCGGGCTGCCAAGCCTGGAAACAATGCCTAGGCAGCCGTCCCCCCGGCGTCCCCTGGGTCCCGGTGACACCACGGTCACCCAGGTGCTCGCTGAGAAGACACGCTCTCTCACCCCACTTCAGGTACAGTGATGGGTAATGCCGGAGAGTGACGCGTGGGTCCCACATTGTCCACAAGCTCTCTGGGTAATTTTTACTCACCTCTGAGATTGAGAACAAATGTCTAGGGGAAATTGGCTCGGATCAAAGCTGGAGTAAAAGCAGCCAATTTAGCTACCCGGGACGAAAATGGCCTACTCACTAGCCCAGGCTCCAAGTCTTGGGTCTGGGTAATGCTCCGGGCTGAGCCAGAAGGGCGAGAGCTTCCCGGTGTGAGACCGGTGAGCCCCGCATCCGCCAGCCCCTGAGCTGTAAAACCTCGAGGAAACCCCGTTGGGGAGGAGGTGGCGCTCCGCTTTCTCACCTGGCAAGTCAGAGGGAGGGTTACCTAAGATTTTATATCTATAAGGTCCTTTCTTTACCATAAATTCTAAAGCACTCAATGACATCAGCCTTGGGGAATGGTAACAAAACTTTATATTGTTAGGTGGATTTGTGTGACATTATATTAATTCACTAATTTCGACTTTCCTATTCCCAGCGGGACACTTTTCTGGGCGAGTGGGAGGGCAGCGGGAAGAGTGTGTTTAGCAGCAAGGGTCCTCCAGAGACACTAACCAGAGGAAGCCGTCGGTGAGGCAAGAGTCTTGTGTCTGAAATCGAAGTTCCCGTCTTGGAAAGCAACGCACGTGGTCTGACAAGATGACGTGGTCGGAGCTGCATCTGACACCGATTTGCCACTTTTAGAGTGGACGCCATTTGAAAGTAGATTTTACAAGAATCTCTTGGAAAGCATACCCGTGCACTCACATTGCCATCTAAGACGCCCGACGTTCTTCTCCCCGACGAGGGGTTGGGACCATCGGGCTCCGCGCTCTCCCCAGTGGGCCCACTGGACGCGCCTATCCAGTCTTCCTGCCGTGGACCCGGTGGGAACATTCGCCCCCTTTTCCTGAGTCAGTCGAATCCCTTGTGTCTAAATGCTACAGTCTCAGTGAAAGAGCCCCACCGAAGTGTCGGGACGGCTTCGTGGAGATGCCTGCTCCCGCCCTCCGGCCCGGCGCTGGGCAAGGCGTCTCGCGGGCCCCGGAATGAAATGGACACTGGGAGGAGGTTGCTTCCGGTGACCCCCCACCCCCACCCCGTGCTGCTGGTTCACCGCCGCCCTGCAGGCCCGTCACACCGCCCAGTGGGTCTTCTTTCTGGACACTCGCAGGAGCAAATCAAGTTTCAGAACCAGCTTCCTACCGCCCCAGGGAGCTTTCAGAGTGTGATTAATTCAACCGCAGTGTTCAGGGAAGACAGGAGGCCGGGGGTCTGTCGTTAGGACACAGAGCCCCCCAGGCAGGGCCACGCTCCATGGGAAACAGGCCACTCTTCTCGCAGGTGCGCAGCGCGGGGGTGGGGCTGTGCACGGTCTACAGGGACAAAGGCTTTGCTCTCCCGCCCTGGATTCTCCTTCCCAATCCCAGGCTCACCGCCCCACCACCACCACATCTCAGCCCTGTTCTCTCTGCTGAAAACGCGCTCCTCACGGGGCCACCACCACGTGCATTCTGTCTCCTCATCCCACGTGTCAGGGACTTTGAGGGGCCTTCCCCTGGCTGTGAGACGCCCAGTGACATGTGGGCGATGGTGACGGGTCCGCATGCGCAGTGGTGGGATCGATGGGAACACTCTCTGCCTGGCTGAGGTGTGAATCCGTAACAAGAGCTGGTGAGCGTGGATGTTAACGTCTTGTCAGCGTGAGAGAGGGAGCTGATGAACTGCGCTGGGCTGTGGGACTCTTCTCCGGCTGGCAGGTTCATTAACAAGGATGCTGCAGACACGGGGGCCCCGTGTAGAAGCCGCCTGTTCCGCCAGGACCTGCGACGGGTGGTCTCTTGTCAAAGGTCGAATGGACAGCTGAGAACAGCCAGGTCTGACCCCTTCTCTGCCTCCTAACTGAGCCAGCCTGCATTTCCTCCAAGTCCACGCCCGTGACAGACCACCCCCAGCTCGTCACCCCGCACGATGGACCGGAAGCCTTGTCTGCACCCCCAGCCAGGGAGCTGCTGGCCAGGAGTGACCCAGGCGCCCCCGAGGTGTGGCTCATCCCAGCAGAGCTGCACTGTGAGGGAAACACACCAGCTCCCCAACATTTATCACGAGACAATCAAAGCCAAACATATCACTGGTTTTTCAGGTGTAGTGTGCATAGACGTGAAAATATTTCAGATGCATTTGGTTACATAAAATGTATTCTCAAAGTGAATTTTGTCTTTTTTCTTTCTTCAGTGTGGTTACTGGGGAGCTCAGTGGTCCTCGCGGCTCCCGCTGGTCTTCCAACAGCGCGGCCCCAGAGAGTTCCGGTCTCACCCAAGCACTGAACAAGTCAGTTTCTCTTTTCGGTGGTCAGATAATGGCTTGATTTTTATTTATTTATTTATTTTTATTTATTTTTTAGAGAGAGGGGAAGGGAGGGAGAAAGAGAGGGAGAGAAACAGCAATGTATGGTTGCCTCTCACATGGCCCTCATGGAGACCTGGCCCGCCACCCAGGCATGTGCCCTGACTGGGAATCGATCCGGGACCCTCTGGTTCCCAGCCCGCGTTCAATCCACTGAGCTACACCAGCCGGGGCGTGATTTTTATATGCTGCGTTTTCTGGGAATTGTATACCAGCTGGGAAATTTTGAGATGGTAGTTAGTAAATTCTTCTGTAGGTCTTTGGTCCTAGTATCTATGCACCAGATTTTATATTTAAATTCACAAACACGTATTCCTTTTTAACATAACCCTGAAGCAGAGTTAATGCAAATTTGGAAAAAAAGAAGTTGTTTTCTAATCTGTCGCGAGTAGATTTCAACTTTCTGTTTCACTGTGGCGACTGTCCGTGCCGATTATGTGAAAGGCAAGAGTTTCAATAACAACAATGATCATCACCTGGAAAAGCCCTGCTTGAGCTCTGCCTAATTTCCCTTCCATTGCCCTCATTTTCATGAGCTGGCCACATGATTCCTCTCCCTCCACTTACATAGTTAATTTCTACCATATTCGTGTAGAAGTAACTTTTTTCAGAAGAGTGCCATTTTCTGGAATGGCGTTCGCATTTGTACATCACAACGTTAACTGTTGACGGGCGGACGGTTCAGTAGCGTTAGCGCCTCCCCAGTGCCGCTCAGTCACCACCTCTGTCCACTTCCGAAGTTTTCTCACCGCCCAACAGAAAGTCCCACGACCGTTAGGAGTCTCTCTCCTCTGCCCCTCCCCCAGCCCCGGGCAGCTGCCAACGTGCTTCCTGACACTGCGCCTTCATCTCTTCGGAAAATAGAATAGAAATTTCCAGAGCCAGGGAATAGAAAACGGTCAGAATCAAATCATATGATTTGTATACTATATAATACATAAACTTGTGTATATAAATTTATATTTCAGCGTGTTTTAAGTATGTAACCCTGTAGAGTGGTTGCATGGTCCGTGTGTATGTGATTATAGACGTGGGTGTAACCTGCACGTGTGATTCCGGCCGCTGTGCGGCGTGTCTGTCCTGACCGTGGGTGGAGCCGGGGCGGTGACCGCAGGCTGGGTTTGGAGGCCCGCAGCACCCAGTGTGGACGCATATGGGAGCTGAAGCCCTGCTGACCGACGGATCCCCATGCACCCCTACGGTGCGATGAGTTGGCTTCTGTGACATTTTGAGTGTCCTTCTGTCCAGCACCGGTGTCTAGTGCCTCCCGCAGTCTGATTGCTTCCTTCTCCCAGGCTCGGCCGCCCTGGGAAGGGACATGAGTCTGTCCAGGAAGCGCCAGGGGAAGCAACATGGTGCCCATTTCACGCAGCGCAGCCGGGCCCGGCGCTCTGATTCGAGGCTATTGGGTCCTTTGAGCGGCTCAAGCTGGAGGAGGCAGCATTTCAAAGCACTGGCTGAAACAATGGCCAACCCGTTAAATAACCATTTGCAAGGAGAAAGTAGGAATTTTGACTTAATCGTCCAGGGCAATAAACTAAAGATCGATTGCAAATTGTGTTCCAATAGTAAGTCCCCTCAGGAGCCCCATCCGTCTCGGGAGCAGGCCCAGGCCAGCACCCCAGTCCTGCTGTGTCTGGGGGAGGCACCGCTTCTTCCTTTGCTCATCAGAGTATTTTCCATAAATGAAAACGCAATTCTTTCCCTTGGCACAGTTCTCTGACCGTGCACGTGAGTGGTCAGCCTGCAGCCGTCTCTTACCCTGACAACCCTTTCTCTGGACGGGAGAGGTCGCCCGACTCTGCGTCAGCAGGGGCCCTCACTGAGGAATTTCAGGAACCGCGGATGCAAGGCCAGGACGCTGGGTTTTAGGGGGAACGAAGGAGTGTGACCGGGTGACCAGGGAGGAGGCCTTTCTGTTTTGGGGGGAGAGAGGTCCAAGGATGTGATACCCGCTCGCCTTCACGCAGGCGGAACAGAACATGTGTGTTTTCCTCCCGATCCCTGGAAAGTTCTCCCGGCCGGCAGTGAGGTGGCCGCCAGTCTTTCCTTAAAGCAGCTCTTTTCTGTGTGCCCCCCTCAATCACTGGGCAAAATGGGGGACAGCGAGGGCTTAACAAACTATTACTCTCATGTTCCACCTTTCCAGAGGAAGGACATGCCCAGCTTTGCAGTCCTGTCTCCTCAACCCAACCGTCATCTTCGCAAGGCAGGGACTCTGGCTTCGGTTCAGCTCGGTTTGTTCAAAATCCAGAAGCACTTCCCTTGCATCAGGTCTTCATCTGAACGAGAAACATAAGGACGAGTAGGAAAAAAATGCACTGCCCGTGGTCAGAAGACGCCCAGCGATGCCAGACCACCAGCGCTCGCGAAACCGAGACACTCCCAGCCCGCCTGCTTGTCCGAGCTCCCCTCACTCTGATTCATCGTGGGGGACTGGGACATTAAACAATCCACGTCCTCCCTGTCATTTTACTTTGAAGAGCACATTTGACTCAAAGTTAATATAAACGACAACGCATAAATGCCTAGGCCATTATTTTAGAAACTAAAAATTGTGTATAGAGGAAAAATACTTAAATGCTTCTTAAAGGTCACATTAAAAATATTATTATATGAGCAAAGTACGCTTTCGATGCTAAAATCGCCAGCCTGCGGCCTTGCCAAGCACCGTGACCTCACGGTAAGCGGTGGATGGCTGGGGGCTTCGGGGAGAAGGCGCGAACTAGAGCTGAGACCACCTCCCCCGTCTGTCTTCTCCAGGGCTGAGGGTCGCGTTGCGGGAGCCTCTCCTTCCTGCTAAACTGCAGTTCAGTTTGACGAGACGGGACGCTGGCCTTTCCTAGTCTGGGAAGGGGAGATTCAAGGTCAAACAGAACAAGAGGAGAAGCCCACTCTGGTGTGGGGAGTGGCAAAGGGAAATGAACCACCGGGGCAGAGCGAGCTTTGGAGGGCCAGGTGCAGCCCCCAGAGAACCCCAAAGATCATCCTTGCATCCCCCAGCCTGAACGGCCCTTGCTGTGGCCCCCTGGTGTGGCTCTGGGCACCTGCCCTTCTCGGAGATGGAGCCCCCACCACGGGGCCGATGTGACTCGGGCGGCATCATAGGTGCGCTCCTTGGGGGCACAATTACCGTGGCTCTTTCTGCCACCGCCCCGGGGGATGTCTAGCCAGAGCTCGGCAATGACACAAAGTGAACGCAGTGATGGTCAGCTGTTCGCCATCTGCAGTCCTGTTTGGGTTCTGGCCCAGACTCCTCGTCGTGAATGCTCTCCAGACTTTCAATAACATTTATTAGCTTTTCTGCGCTCTATTGAACTTCCATAAAATCGAGACGGAATAAAGAAACAAAATCACTCACAGTCCCATCATCCACAGATAAGCAGAATTAATGTTTCCACGCACCGTTGTCTAGTCTTATTTCGGGTGTATTTAACATCGTATTTCCTCAGCTCGAAGATTTCATAGATTGCAAAGTGTACCATCATCAAACGAGGGCTTTTGAAAAGAGAAGAACGAAACAGGAAAGAAGTAGGCAGCACGCTGCCCAACGTCTGTGTGACTTGGGAAACGCACCTCCTTTTACAGGCGATAGCAGGAACAGATCGGACTCAAAGAGCTGAAGATCCAGGTCCCTGTGTGGGGGGCGTCACTTGGGGAAGCACCGCGAGGGCACCACGCAGAGCCCCGTGCAGCACAGCCGTGTGCCGTCCAGGCCGGCCTCTCTCCCAGGTCTCCCCGGGAATCTCCATCTAAGGGTTCCTGCCCCCAGTGTGCAGGGAGGGGGTTTCCACCGCAGCAGGCGCGGCTGCAGCCCACGGCTCCTTTTGGAGAAGACCCCTGCTCCCTGAACCACACACCCCGAGCTCAGACCGTAGTGGAGGTGCGCCTGCCGCTCCCGCCTCTCCCACGTCCCTCAGACGGCTGGAAGCAAACAAGTTTAAAATGAGGAAGCCCAGGGGACTTTTACTGATAAAGACAAATTTTACTGGGGGTATATACATATATTTCTGGGGGACATCAGTGTCATTTGCGGGTAATTCCTCGGCTTTCTCTCTCCCCGCACCCGTCCGGTCAGCTGCACAGTGGAGCGCCCGCATGCAGGCTGCCGCCTGGCCTCCCCCAGGGAATTCTTTCGGATGTCCACCACCAGCGGGAAGCCCTTTACCTTCTCTTCCTCTACTGCGCTGTGAGGTGCAGGTAACATGTTTCATAAAACTGGGAAATGTAACAGTTTCTTCACGTTCTGAGTTGTTTTCAAATTCAGTTTGACGTGGCGGCCGCCTCCCAGGCCTGGCGGGACGTCGAGTCTCGGTTCGGGTTTCCCGCCTGCTCCCCAACTCTCAGGAACACCGGCTTATGCAGCCCACGCCTCTGGCGGCACCTCCTGAACCTGCCCAACCGAGAAGGAGTGGCCTCCCCGGTGCAAGGAAGCCTGGAGCCCAGACGGAGGGCCCTGTTGCCAGGGGCTGCAAGAGGAGGTCACGGCCCCTTCTTCCTCTCCTAGAGGAGCTGCAGCGCGGAAGGAATCATCACTGGTTGCCGGAGTGTTGCTGCTCCCAGACCTGGACTGCAGTGGGACTAGGCTTCCAGGGGCCTCGTAGGTGTGGGCAGGTGACGAGGCGCCCGGGCCTGTGGGAGTGAGGGGCGCCTCCCACTGCCTCGGTGCAGGACTCTGAGAGCCACAGGATGGCGAGCCACCATCGGCAGGTGGAGGACACCGCAAGCCTGCGGAAACACCTGCCACCCTGGGGACAGGAGAAAGTTCCACACGGGGAGCCCCTGGAGCGAGAGGCTTGTTTGTTGCAGAGCTAACCGTCCCAGTCCTCTGCGAATATAACATATGCAGACTGTGTCGTCATTCACTTAACTGTTCCCTACCCAGGTGCTCTGGTCCATCGACACTGACTTGGGGGAAATAATATAATGTAGTATAGCAAACACTCTTGAAGAAACATCTTTGCCTCCTCAGAGGAACGGTCATGAGAATATATTTTTTCAAGTGGAGATTTGCAGTCCAAGTGGACTGAGAATTTTAAACATCAGTTCAGTTTGGAAGGAATTAATAAACGGCTTTTAGAAAAATCTGTACCGAGTTGGATTCCCCCAGAAATGTGTGAAAGCACCTTTTCTTACCTTTCCAAATATGGGTATCAGTCATTGTTTTACTGTTTGCCACCATAAGAGGAAGAAACCCCTTAACTTAGGAATCCTTTTTACTTATTTGTTACAAGGGACCCCGAGTTCAGTTCCTTTCTCACACGCTTCAGAGCTGTTTATATTTCTGTCTTTATCACTCATCCATTGGTCTTTTGAAAGACTTATTTTAGTGGACTGTTTATATTTTTCTTACTTATGTATAGAAACTGTTTACATATTAGAAATTTTGTGTTTTCGTCTCTTATTTATTTTGAAACATTGTCTCTCCACTGAAGTGCACTGTCTCACAGCTTAGCTTTGTCAATGACGTGTGTGTATGCGAGCTCTGTCCAGAAGGTGTCCAGCCAGGCACTGGGAAAAACAGAGACATTTACTGAAGAAGATGCAAGATACAAAAACACTGTACATGGGACAGTGGCGTCTCAGTCCCTTCAAAGCAGGCACCTGGGGACCTCACACAGTGCTCCAGTCACCACCAGCTGTTGCAGTTTCCCAGATCTCATCAATGGTCTGAAATCTCTTCCCTTTCAATGGTCATTTTAGTTTTGGGAAAAGCCAGAAGTTGCAGGGTGCCAAATCTGGGCTGTAGGGGGGCTGAGTTTCCTGGATGATTTCATGTTTCACCAAAAAAACTTTGCTGGAGACATGATGCGTGAGCTGGTGCATTGTCAGGATGAAGCTGCCGGTCACCAGTTGCCCAGAGCTGCAGCCTTCTGAGTCATCCGAATAGTTTCTGCAGAGGAATGTTCAAGCTCAACGCAAAATCTGATGCAGATCCATTGCTCCACTCGCTCAGTCATTTTGAATGTGACGGCCACACAGCGCACACGCTCACTCAACAGCATCTACCGCCCCCACTGACTAGTACAGTGAAGTGGTCATTGTTCACACATGTGCATTCCAGTCCACTCTCCTTGGCTGCCAGGTCACATGATGTCGTGCAAACTGTTCTCGTCATATTAACAATGGCTGGACTTTTTCTGAATGGACCTCATATACGTTTTTTATTTCACATGAACAAGTTGTTGATAATGTGTGCGTGTATATATATAGAATTCATTTGAAAAATGTGTGGTATAAAATAGCTACGTGTGTGTGTATATAAAATCCATCTGAAAAATATGGTGTAACATAGCTTTATTATTTCCATGCATGTAGCAAATTATATCAATGTGGGTAACCTTTATTTCTGCTATAAAATTGTACATTATCACATACTAAATTTCCATGTGTATCTGTACCAGCCTCCAATATTTTCATTGATCTGTTTGCATAATAAACAAATACTTTTGAAACCTCCTCTTCGTAACTGCCTGCTATTTTGTCACGTGGATGTATAGTAATGCATTTAGCTTATTCCCTGAGGCTGAAAACGGTTTGGTTTCCATTATTTACAATATGAACATCTCTGAGCCTGGAACTACACTCTGTAACTTTCACAGGATTTCTTCGAAGTTGATTTCTTGAATTAATACCACATGGGTATGTTTGAGGCCCTTGGAACATACTTTGGACGTGATTTCAGAAATCTCTGGGACAACTTACACGTCCCCAGGAACAGAGAGACGGCCTTCCCGTCAAACCGTCACCGGCACGCACGCCGTGCGAGCATTGGTTAATTGGACGGCCTGAAGTAGTGTCTTAACCTGGTTACGAGTTTTGATCGTGAACGGGTCGTTAAAATGACATGATGCCAGCCCGGCTGGTGTAGCTCAGTGGATTGGGCGCGGGCTGGGAACCAGAGGGTCCCGATTCGATTCCCAGTCGGGGCACATGCCTGGGTTGCGGGCCAGGTCCCCAGTGAGGGCCATGTGAGAGGCAACCACACATTGCTGTTTCTCTTCCTCTCTTTCTCCTTCCCTTCTCCTCTCTCTGAAAATAAATAAATAAAAATCTTTAAAATGACATGATGCCAGCACCCTGCACCTTCATTCAAACTTAGCTCAAGGGGCAGAATATGGCCCGGTGCCCATCCGTCCCGGTGATTTTCATGAATGGGCCCGGAAGCAGGGCCCCCGCCTGTGCTCTGAGCCCAGAGGTGCAGAGACCTGAGCTTTCTGCTGCGAACCGCAGCACCTGCCGTTGTCCAGGTGTGCTGTTCTGTGGCTCAGCAGAGCAGAGCTCCTTTCTGGAGGTGACTCCCCACTCGGCGCCCGCCATCCCTGCAGCCAAGCAGGGACTCACTGCCCGCAGTGACTGCCCACCCGCACACCGGCTGGGAGACTAGTAGTCTGGGCCCCCTTGTGCTCAGGAAGGAACTGCCCCCCCACCCCCGAAACTGGGCAGTGCTCTGCTCCAGGCTCTGCCGGCTTCAGGGCTGGGCAGGCACTGAGCCCTCCCCACTGTCCCCTCCCACCCAAGGAAGCCTTGTGGGTGGCTGGTGGCTTTGCCCCCAAGTCACAGCGTTCCCGGGTCACACGGCCCTCTGTCCAGTCCACACACGCAGGGGTCCAGGAGCTGACCAATGGACTTTAGAGGCTCCTGCAAGTCCACGCTGGGCCGTGCTCGCTGTGGGGAAGGAGCACTGTCACTGAGGTGCCGATGGAGGCCTGACCAATGTCACACAGGGTGACCTGTCACCAGGGCCTGCAGGGCAGTCTCTGCTCCTGCCTCATTGCCCACGGGCCCCTTCCTGAAGAGTGCAATCACTCCGTAAAATCCGTGACCAGAGGCTGAAGGATGCTTTCCTGACCCACTGCCAGTGGCCAGAGGCCCACTCCCCAGGACAGGAGGTAGCCAATCATTGCCAGGTGGGAGGAAAGGCGGGAAAAAATCACTGGGACAGTCCGCTGTGACCATGAAGGGTAGAGCTTGCCCCCACGAAGGCACAAAACCAGAGACAGAGCCGCTGGAGCCTCCTCAGCTGTGCTCACCGACGGCTGCCATGGAAGGATGAGGGCCTGCCACTTAACCCCCTGGAGTGAGGGGGACACGTTGGTGAGGCTGGGGGTGCTGGGCCAGGGGACCAGGCTCAGGCCACCAGTGTGTCAGTGGGGAGAGGCCTGTGAGGAAGCGGGGCTCACCCTCCCTGCCCCACACCCAAGGCCCCGGGCAAACCGGAGCCGAGCTCTGGGTGTGTCCTGTGCCAGCACCGTGGTCCCTGTACCCCTCAGCCCAACAGAGACTAGAAACGAGAGGCCGGAGACACCCCCTTCCTCGAGAGCTCTGTGGATTCCATCGGTGTCTTTCGGGCACACGAAGACTTTGAGAGACGCAGAGACGGTGGGGAGCAAATGTCTGGGGCACCAATGTGAGTGATGGCTGCTCTCACAAGTGTGTGCAGCACAACCAGAGGGAGGAACCGCTGAAGAGTGAGCAGCGGGAGCTGCACCGTCCCACGTCCGACGCAGGATTCCCGTGACAGCACCCACAGTGCCCTCTGCATCTCCTTCCGCGTCTGCGGAAAGGGTGGGCCGAGCACAGCTGAAGTATGATCGAAACACCCTGCTTTCAACGCAAAGGGCTCCCACTCCGGGACGTGGTAACATCGGAAAAGTTGCGCAGACAGGAAAAGAGGCCCCCCCACCCCGCGTTTGTGTTGAGAGTCCCAACATTCAACCGTCACAGGTAGTTTATGACTGTTTCTATTTGAAAGGTATCGGGGGTCCCCTCTGTGCCGAGCCCCCCGTCACGGTCCAGGTGTGCCTGCTTGTCACGGTTGCTCTTGGGACAGCGATACTGGCCGGGAAGCCATCGAAAGTCCGACACCCTCACTTGGCAAGGGGGCGGGAGCTCTGTATGCAGCAGAGGAGAGGCGGGATGGCTTGCTCTGGCAGTCACAGCAGGACGGGCAGGGACGGGTGGCCCTTACAGTCTTGGGCACGAGGACGTGTCGCCGCTCTTGGGCAATGACAGGGTTCACTAAAGACTGCCGTTCACCGGCCGCCTGGTCCTGCGGGGCACAGCCACCTCCAAACACACGCGACCCAGGCGGTGCGCTCTGTACAGCTCTCTCCGCGTTGCACCGTCAGGTTAGTGACTGCTGTCCTTTGGCGCCAGCCTGGGAGGTGGGCTGGAGGGAGGCTCCCCCTGCCCCTAGGTCTCTTCAGGGATGCTCGTCATGGTGCTCGGAGGGGTGCTTGCTGTCCGTGTGGCCACAGTGGGGCCAGACCAAGGAGGTGTGCGGCTTCTTGGCTTTGCACCGGCCCCTTGGGGCCTGGAAGGAGGTCGTGGAGAACGCAGCGCGACGCTGCTGCTTCAAAGCTCCCGCGAGCGAGTCCCCTGCCTCAACAAGCCGGGTCAGTGTCTCCTGCTTGAGCTCTCGGAGGGCCAGACGCGGAGGCTATGCCGGGGCACCTCCTGCAGCCTGGCCCTGCCGGGAGCATGCACTGCAACCATCTCCGCTCTGGTTCGTCGATAAGCTACCAGCTTTTGGAAAGGATTTGAAACACGACGCTCGTGTGGCCTCCCGAGGGTGTTCTGCGTGAATGAACCTCTGCTCCAGCCGGCCTCCTCCGTACGCCTCACCGCTCCTCCCGTAAATACGACCGGATACCACCTTTCCTTAGCCCGTCCGTCCGCTTCACACACTGTCTCGTCTCTCTTCTTCCTGTTTTGAGAACTCGCCGGAACTTCAGGTTTTCGTCTCCTACTTAATTCTCCCTGAAATTGTGCCTGTGCTTCACCCGTGTTGACCCGTGATTCCTCGTGCTCCTTTTAGCAACGCTAGGATCTGATTGTCCTCAGCCACCTGGGCCACGTGTTCCGTTCCTTCGATTTGGGAGAATCCAGAAAGGGATCCAGGGAGGAGACGATACTGAAGACCGAGCTAGAGTTCAAGTTGTAACAAAGGAAAGTATGGGAAGGACACTTTACGAGGAGCCATTAGAATAAGGAAACTCTTTCCTTTAGCGTCTGCTATGCAAGAAAATGTGCACTGAGTGTATAACGAAGACCAAATTGTGATCTATGACTTTAATAAGGTTTTAATTTATTGGTGACATCAGATATCTATATAAATAACCATAGTCTACGTCCCAGTGATTGAGGATGCCACAAGCTATTTATAAATTACATACTGCATGCTTTCAAAAATGCAGACATTCCCCCAGTTAGCTCACCAGGGCAGCTTCCTGGCGGACGCAGGAGTGGAGACGAGGCTTCTGGGGGGACACTGCACCCCAGTGCCCCGGGCCTGTGGGGCCTGACAGCACAGCCCGAGCGGAATCGGAGCGGCGGGGGGCCTGCGAGGAGACTGGGGCATCGTGCAGGGAAGGCTCGCTGGAGAGAGCTTCACAGGGAGGCTGAGAAACTTGGGATGGTGTTTGACTCACACGAAGTGTTTCTGGGGGTTCAGAAGAAGATGGGTAACACCCTGCCAAGGCCCCCTCTGCTCTGCGGCTCCGTCCGCTGGGCTCGTCTGCGGAGTCCTTTCGATGTTTCTGCTGACGTTCCCGGCGGGGAGGGGCGCCCTTGGCCTACTAAACTAACATGTTTCCTGTCTCTCTAGTCGGGCACCTGTCGATGGAAACTTACTGGATTTTCTCTGAATTTGAGCAGTAACAGGCACGAAAGAAAAGTTGTGCCTCTAAATAAAAAAAAAAAAGAAAAGAAAAGAATCGTCTGCCCTAACTAAGACCTGAAAAGCTTTCTCTTCCGGCTCTGAAACTGGGTTTGAAGGTACTTGGAGCTGGTAGAAGGAGGCGGGGATTCACTCCGCACCATGTAAAGATACTGAGAGACCCTTCATCCTGGCAAAGCGCTCTGTGAATCGCTCTGTTTGCAGGGGCCTGGAAGCCACTCCACAGCACCTGTGAGTCCGTGTGTCTGCCTGAACCACCGTCTGTCTATCCATCCTGTCACAGCGACGCCCCGATCCACTCCAATAAATCTGTCATTCCATCATTCTTATTGTACAGACGAGAGCAGCTCCACGGTCTTCCACGTGGCTGAAAATATATGCGCTTGAAATTGGAAAACCTCTATTTAAAATAGACCTGGAAGAGAAGGAACACTGCCATTTAAAAAGCCCCATTGCACAAACAGAAACCAGAGTCTCCGGGGATGGCCGTCCAGGTGTCCGGCCCACCCAGCCCAGTGCCGCGGCCTCTGCCGGAAGCCAGGACGGCAGCCTGGCCCTGGCAGCAGCTTCAGCTCCTCCACGTCGTCCTGGGTTCGTAACTGGATTCAGGACTCCAGCTGGAGAGCGGGAAGTGGGGAACTGTGTCCTGGGAGCCCCTTTGCAGGGATCGTGGGGAAACAAGCCTCATCCGAACAGGAAGAGGGGGCACCAAAGCGCATTTGGATCTTGAACTTCAAAAGCCAAGCCTCCTGGCCTAGCTGGCCAGGCCGGCAGCTTTGATCTCCTGAGTCTGACCATTCACACCCTCCTTCACGCCAACCAGGATGCGGGCATTTGATTTGCATTAAGTAAATAAACTGAGCAGAAGCCAAGCTGGCCTGGCAATCAGGAAGACCAGGACCCCACTGGCTTCCCTGGCCGAAGCCCAATGGCATGAAAACCTGTTCCCTTCCCGTCTCCCTTCGCAGAGCGCGCAGCTGGCGGCTGGCAGAGAGGGACGTGGGCTGGGCTGGGGTTTTCCTCTTCGTCTGACAGCTTTGATGTTCTAACTCCCGCCGATTTCAAGCCGGTGCTCGCGCATTTCCTCTTATTGCTAAAACAGCAACCGCAGTCGTTCCAGTCACATGTGTAGAAATGCTGTATCTCCTCCAGCTTGTTTTTATAGAGATTTATGCAAATTCGATAATAAAACAGAGCCCGGACCATTCGATGGTTGCCACGGCTGGGTAAACTCCATGTAGTCATTAAACAAAAACTGAATGATTAGAGCTCTTGCCCAGCCGGTAATAATGAACTGACTCGGTTCTGAGCAGCTGCCGGAACGCTGTCGCTCTGGCATCTCGCACCGCAAGGGCAGCGAGTGACTTAAAGGTGCTCTTTTTGCTTCCACAGGTGTCCTTGGCACCATCTCCTCAGTCACCCCAGTCACTGTCACCTGTCAGTAAAGCAGGTAACTGACTTTACTTTCCCGAAATGTCTGCGATGGCGGCCGCTCCTCACGGTGACTGGAGCCGGCCCTCACCACCCCGGTCAGGCCCCCGCTCCAGCCCTGGCCTTTCCCAGGGGCCAGCGTGCAGCTCCCGCTGCCCGACTCCGGGGCCCTCCCCGTGGCCCCCCGTGGCCCCGCCCTCGTGAGTTCTGGGAACTTCCTGCACCGCCTGCTGTCACGGCAGCGCCGGGGTGGGACGCAGAGTCTCCCCCTCCAGCCCAGCCCAAGCTCCATTCCATCCTTCCTGCAAAACACACACACACCCACACCACACACCACACACACCACACACATCACCACACACACCACATACCACACACACCACACACACATAGGAATTCATGTAAAATATACATGGCCCTGGCTGGTGTAGCTCAGTGGATTGAGTGCCAGCCTGCGAACCAAAGGGTCGCCATTCGATTCCCAGTCAGGGCACATGCCTGGGTTGCAGGCCAGGTCCCCAGTAGGGGGCGCCTGAGAGGCAACCACACATTGATGTTTCTCTCCCTCTCTTTCTTCCTCCCTCCCCCTCTCTGTAAAAATAAATGAAATCTTAAAATATATATATATGTATATGTATACATGCAGCACAGGGAATGAAGACAGGCCGGCGCCCCTGTAGTGACCCCCCATGCCAGCCAGTAGAAACACAGCCCCCGGTGACCACCTGTTGCTAATCCCTCCCCCACGTCTCTGGAAGTCACTTTCCCCACCCTCCCCACCAGGTGTGCTTCACTGCCTACTATAATTTAGTTTTCCAATTTAATTTGATTATCTTGTAACAATTTTAAAAACGTAAGACCAATTGCTTTCTCAGTATAAATTGCACGGGAAGGTTTCAATAAGCTCTCTTCTTATTTCCGTATCGACCTGCGCA
>PVJI01024703.1:0-21553 GCA_004026765.1 Micronycteris hirsuta
CCTCTCTTAAATAAATACATAAATAAAATATTTAAAGAAGATGGTGGAAAACTTTCATCCCAGCAACAGCAACAAACACAAGCACATGGAATATTTAGGAAACAGGATGTGTTACTATCACTTATGTGTGAGGCTCTTCTGTTGTACTAACAGGAGATGAAATTGGAAAGGAAGGCTGGGGCCGGTTGTTTCAATCATGAAAAGACACGGAAGAGAACAATATGATCCATGTTGTGTTTCATAAACATCTTCTGGCAACACTGTGGAGGACGGCAAGCTATGGGAAGTAAGGAGGGGAGTTAGGAGGGTATTTCAGTAACCTAGGCAAACATTATAAGGCAGAAGAAGTGAAGTCAATGAATTTTACAGCTGTGCCTCAGCATGACTGAATGCTGAGCTAAAGAAAACTTTTTTCTAGGACAGTGTTGGATGCACATCAATACACATTTTTGCATTGATTTTCTTCTTCCTAAAATTCATCTGAACAATCAGCAAACAATTCATTCAATTTGTTTCTTTCTTATTCAATGTTAGACTTCTGTCTCCCATTGAATTCAGGAGAAACCCTAAATCACTGAAAATGTTCTGAGAGAGAGTATGATGTAATAATACTAATATTACCTATTGGTGTCTAACAATTGCTTTACCAGATAGGAAACAGGATTTTGGTCACACCAGAATTCCTCATAAATTTGGGAGTCACAAGGGATTACTGCCCTGGGGTTAGAGAGTGTGGAGGTGTGGAGAATAGGGTTTCTTGCACAGCTAAGAACTGGATTTGAGCTATGTACTCCTTATCAAAAGGAAAATGGAGACTCTTACTAAGACACAATAGGATTTGGGGTCCCTAATTGTATAAGAAAAGATAATTTATCTCTGAGTGTTTTTATAAACATCATCAAGTTTGAACCCTACTGATTCTAATTATGCAACTGAGATACTGCAAAAGTTATGTCTTATCAGAAGGACATATTTCAGATTTGAAACATTGGCACTTTTTATACATGTTTAAGAATGGTCTTCCTAAAAAATCAACAAATAGCTTCAATTTCAGATTTCAAATTATAAAACACATGTGCTCTTGAGGCCATTGAACTAGCTACAATAGAAAGCTACATAGAAATTTTCCCCTGCCCTGGCACTGACCGATAGTGGGGACCATGACCCTGAAATAACACCCTGGAAAACTGATGAATATTCTGCTGAAACCCTCCCCTGATACCTCCCCTAAAATATCTATCTGCAAGAAAGAGATAAAAGTCTCAAGAAAAAGGACCCAGCATGGGCTCTCCCTTTGGGGAGTGGCCTGCACAATTCCCTTTCCCCTCTTTTCCCCTCACTTCCTCCCCCATAAGCACACATCTCCTGAACTCAATGGGCCCCCAAGACTTGCAATCAGTGGAGCAATGGGCAGCAGCAACTCGACTCTGGTTAATCCCCTGAACCTGTACCATAGGTTCCCTTTTCTCTGACTTTCCAGTGAGCTAAGGCAGCCCCACTTTGGCTCTTTCCTGTTTCTTCTTCTATCCTTCGCCCTTCCTTGTTTCACTGTCTTCAGCTTCAATAAGCGTATTCTAATTGTCACCTGAACTTGTGCTGTGAAATCTTTCCCACAAGAAGCCAAAAACCCATATACTACTGGCTGGCCCTAGGCAGACCCACTAAGAGCCAGGTGCGCTGCCTGGTAGGAGTAAAACCAACTAAGTGGATATAATCAGCGAATAGCTTCTAAACAAGTAGCCACATACATGGGGAAGCCTTCTCTCTGAGATACTTACTAGAAAAGAAACACTGTGGATATTCCACAGTGATACTTCTCTCTGAGATACTTACTAGAAAAGAGATACTTACTAGAAAAGATACTCTCTGAGATACTTACTAGAAAAGAAACACTGTGGATATTCCCGTCATTGCTGTGTAATATGTCCATTAGCTCTATTTTTTTCTTCTTCCATGCCTTGCCACGCTTACAAGTTCCCTATATGTACACAGAACTAAGTTAACACCAGCTTTTCAAATCCAGAAGTCCATAGTATTTAATGTTAATTAAATTCTAGGCTGGAGCAAAAGAAAGATTGGAGAAACTTTAACATCTATATCTAAGAGACAAGCATAGTGGTTTTGTAATGGGGTAGGTAAGACCAGAGGTCCCTGGAAAACAGGGGGAGACCCAGGTCCAGGGGAACCCCCTCCAATCCTGCAAAAAGGCAGGGGGCAGGAAGGGTGCCCAGACAGCAGATTAAAAATCTTTTCATGCCTTCTCCAAAGCAGGGAGGAGCCAAAGGAGCAGAAGACACAGTTCTTAGGGCATGTTGCATAACTAAGGCAGAATAAAACAGCCCGTGCCTTCCTGAAAGGAGGGGCTGCAGAAGGTGGCTGGGAAACTTTTGCCTGACTAAAAACGGCAGCTGAAAGAGGATCAAAGACACTGGGGAGTTGACAAAAATGGTGGACACTGATGTACCATAGGAAAACTGGACACTCCCACTGGCTTCCTGTGTTCATGGGATTTCAGGAGGGCCTTTTAAAGTAAAGGGTGGAAAAGCTCTCCCATGTTCTGTTGCATGCACGCTCTCTCTCTCTCTCATGCTCTGGGTATGGGCATTTGGTATGGAGAAGTCACTCTCTTGCTTTGGAGCTTGGAACAAGCTCTCTCTCTGTGTCTTTGGTATTTGGACACTCTGGGCCACGGGCCCTGCTCCCCACATGGACAGGAGCACTTGTGCAACTAGGCAGATGCTGGGCCAACCTGGGGCTTAGATCCTGAATGGATGGAAGCCCACTCCTGGAGGCAGGGCCCCACGCTGGGACATGTACCTCCCTGGGTTCAAGCATCTGGGACACTATAATCCAATGTAGTATGGCACAGTTTCTGGATGGCTATGTGGAAACTGGGAGCAGCACACCCCAGACTCTGAAGGAGAGACATGCTGTGAGAAGATGGCAACTCTGAAACCCACAAGTGCACATGCCAGAGAGGATGGAGATCTGTTTGTAAGACTGGCTTAAAAACAGATAAGGAAATGGGGAACTTCTGGGCATGGTTTTTGGCTTGTAGTTTTTTGGGGAGCAAGAGAAGTTCTGGGTCTCGTAGAAGAGAATGGCTCAGAGCAGGAGTACTCTCAGCCCCTGCAAGGTTGGAACTCTGTTAATAAAAACCTGTTTCCTTCAACACGAATCACTGGATCATATAAAAGGGAACCAAGCGGCCGAAGCCCAGTTTGTACGGTTATAGTTTGGAGCTTTTAAAAGTCCTGTAATACAGCCCTGGCTGCTGTAGCTCAGTGGATTAAGCACAGGCTGCGAACCAAAGGGTGGCCAGTTCGATTCCCAGTCAGGGCACATGCCTGGGTTGCAGGCCAGGTTCCCAGTGGGGGCCATGTGAGAGGCAACCACACATTGATGTTTCTCTCCCTCTCTTTCTCCCTTCCTTCCCCTCTCTCTAAAACTAAATAAATAAAATCTTAAAAAAAATAAAGTCCTGGAATACAGCAGAGACAAAAAATAAATTGGAGCCAATTAGCCAACAAAATAAACTAGTGATTTAAAAATAAATAGTGCAAAAGAGACTAAAGTCTTTGTTTTCTAAATTTCATTCTAAGTTGTCATTTTTTAAAAACAGATCATGATTACATTTCAATACACAACTTTTTACAACCAAAAATAAAATGCCACAGAAAAATAACAAAAATGTATTTCATTTGCAATGCATGAGAAACGGTTAACATTTTAGTCATAAACGAACTCCTAAGAAGCCAGTTATAGAGACATTAACTATCCAAGGGAACTGGAGAAAAGAAAATGAAATCATGCAAATGACTATTAAGAATTAAGAATATGATGATTGAGCTGAACAATAACAGAAGAGTAATATCATACTATCAAAGAATAAAACACTGATATTGAATGTTTTAAGTTTTGAACAGTGTTGTACAGTTTGAACTTTCATAAACAAACACTGACAGATTGATTAGGAGTACTTACAATTAGAGGGAAGCTACTGTTTCGACTCAAAATATAAATTGTGGATATCTTTAGCCCTAGCATTTCTAATTCATTGAAATTAATTTGTTGAAATAAGTTGTCATTTTTAAAACAGTGGTTTTTCAGATACAACACCCTTTCCAATAACTAATATATTGTAACGCTCCCTTTACTCCCTTGAAATGAAATTTATAGATAATATAACTTACACACATAATTTACAAAATTATTATAAGGCCTTAATTGTAAAATAAAGGAGAAATAAAAGGAAGATAATGAACAGCAAAGGAATTTTTATTTCAATATATAAATGCTTGGGCACAACTCCACTAAGGCCTAACAGAAGAATCTGATGTAGGGAAGAGAAGTCTGAAACTGAGTGGCACTGGGGCTTGATATCAGGAGCAGTGTTACTGTCAGTTGGCAAAGTTCCAAACACAACATAGTACAACATCCCTCTATTTAGACAGTAGTTGTACCCCCAGAAAATTCAGTATATATTACACTGTACCAAAAAAAAGTATTTTGTATTTTTAGTGAAACTATGCTACAAGAATTGTAAAGGAAAGGCTGTAGAAAAAGGATTGAACTGAAAGTCAAGACACCTGATTTCAAGTCCTGAATTTTCCTCTTTGTAGTGGACATTGGCTGTTTTGGGTGGCCAGCATCTGAGTCTCTTTCCTTGATTTGGAAATCCCCCACAATGTGAGGCTTGGTCAGAGACATAGCTCTTCCTCCCAATGTAAGATACCAGACAGTCCCTCTCTCTGTCCCTGACAGAACAATTAATTGGATACTCTTGCCTAGGCCTAGAATTGGAGGGGAGGGGACAAAAGCCTTGGAGTAGTTATAGATTACTTGCAAGGCAGGAGTTCTGACAAGAGTCATGGCAGCTCCAGGGGCTAGTAGTGGCTGGGTGAGCTCTGCCCCTCCTTTAACTTTCTGAACTTAGTTATCGTTTGGTTCCCCAAGTTCCTATAAGAAATTACTTGAGCTTCCATTGACCAGAATCAACTTATTGATCGCAACCAAGAACTCGGACAGGTCCCATTTTCTCTGGGCCTGTTTCCTTACATATGTAATGAATAAATGCTCCTTCCAGGCTTGATGGCTAGTAGTCAATGAATATATGAAGGTTGCTGTTGGAGGAAAATCCTTTATATGCAGCTTAAGCTTTAATTTCCAAAGGCCTTTTGAGTCTATCATCATATTTGGCTTGGAGGGGATATATCGTAAGCAAAGTGTTCATCTCAGTGCCTGGAACATACAATAAATAATAATTACCATAACTGACAAAGATTGATACCTAGGATATACTTTTAAGTGAAAAGATAAATCTATTTTTTGTATATTTGGTATGATCTCATTTTAGAATGCATTTTATTGTGCACATCAATGTATCCTGTCTGAATATAGTAGGTACTTAGTAAATATGTATTGGAACAATGGATTTCTATAAAAACTGTGCCATCTGCTAGTACGTGTATAGAAATATTCTCGAAGGATTTGGAGGGGTGGTATATTAGTTTGCTAGAGCTGCCATAACAAGGTAACACAGAGTGGGTAACTTAAAGAGCAGAAATTTATTTTCTCATAGTTCCTGGAGACTGGAAATCTGAGATCAGAATGTCAGCAGGTTTGGTTCTTTCTGAGGCCTCTCTTCTTGGATTGCAGATGGCCACCTTGCTTTGTCCTCACATTGTTTTTCTTCTGTGCTCACACGTCTAGTGTCTGTCTCTTCATGTGTCAAAATTACCTTTTCTTAAAAACATACCAGTCAGACTGGATTAGGGCCCACCTTAAAGATCTAATTTTAACTTAATCACCTCTTTAAAGGCTGTCTCCAAATATAGTCACATTTTGGGGCACTGGGTTAAGGTTTCAGCATGAATTTCGGGGGTACAAAATTCAGTCCATAACAAGTGGCAATATGAAAGATTTACTTTTCCTAAGTATTTTCTACAATGTTTCTGTAATGTTTCAATATTTTAAAAGGAGCCTAATTAATTTTATAATTTAGAAAAGCAATATCAGAACAAAGCAAATTCTTTGTATGTAAAATATAGTTAGATTATTGTCTTAATTATAAACAGATTTTTCATTTACATGAATGTCTTCTGGACATTTGAAAGTCATGAGGGATGCAGGACAATTCTTCGCTGTGAAGGATCAAATCCATGCATTTCAGGATGCACAGCCACCATTGGCACAACTATGGCCAGTAGCATTCCTCCTCGGTAACTCTGGCAATCAAAAAATGCCTCTAGATTCCAAAACTCCATTGATCATTACCACTTTAAAGTATAATTTTATACTAATACTTTCAAATACTTAAAATGTTTTCTTCTTGTCTCATTGTCTCCCCTTTTCCTTTGAAATAATAGCAGAGAAAGAAATCATGGTAAATACCTTTAGCTATGCCAATGGGAAGGTTAGCTGTCGTGATAGGGTTTCATGGTACCTAAAATTGTCTAAAGACAGCTAAATCTCTTTTGCTGAAGTTTATCCAAATTGCAGGCATGATGCTCAGGAGAAAATATAGTAATAGCAAATGTGCAGTGAGCACTGGATATTGGCCAGGCACTGTCGTCAGTATTCTACACAATACAAATTCATTCATTCTTTACAACCCTGTGAGGTAGGCACTATTGTTTGATTAAGTGAAGATGCAGGCACAGGAAAGTGAAGTGACTTGCAAGTAATGGAGCTGCGGTTTACAGCAGACAATCTGGCTTCAGGGTTTCCATGCTTAGCCACCACAGGGTACTAAGTTTTCCCTACTTAGCATTTACTGGATGACTGAGTCCAATACTGTACAGACATTACAGCATGTGATCCTCATAGAAACAATGAGATGGCTACCACTGTACTGATCTGGAAACTTAAGAGGCTCAAATCTCTTTTGGGAAGCAGAGAGGTCATATACATACAGTTTATAAACATGTACAAAATAATGGCAAACTTAACCAAAGTTATTGCCACAATCAAAATGTGGGGAAACAGCCCGGCTGGTGTAGCTTAGTGGATTGAGCGCGGGCTGGGAACCAGAGGGTCCCGGTTCCATTCCCAGTTGGGGCACATGCCTGGGTTGCAGGCCAGGTCCCCAGTGAGGGCCATGTGAGAGGCAAACATACATTGCTCTTTCTCCCTCCCTTCTCCTCTCTCTGAAAATAAATAAATTTTAAAAATCTTAAAAAAAAATTTTAAAAAAATGTGGGGAAACAAAATTATATGAATATATTTTCTCCTCTAAATCTATTTAATAGTTACTTCCTATTGAATTGTGTGAGGTTCTAAGTATTTTATTACTGGATAAGCTGTATTGTGGAGAAGTGATTTATATCTATGATATTGGTGTTCCCCTGAAGTTAATTAAAAATAACTCAATTGGGCTAATAAGTATGAATTTTGTGAACTGATGTTTCTCTTTTAACACAGAAGCAATATTGTGACAAATCCAGTAAAAGGCTTATTTTTGTTTATTTTATTTTGTTAAGAGAAGGCAGTCCCAGAAAGTTTTAAGAAAGCTAATTTTCATGCTACTAAAAACATACCTCAAATTTTGGGGGCACCACCTAGTTGACGTAATTGCTATTATCAGCTGAAGAAAATCTTGCAAAGGCTGTCAGAAAATGCCTAACAGGCAAATAGAAATGGCTTCTAGCACACCCATATCCCTTTCTCTTCCAGTGGGGTTTAACGATGCTTCAAGAAGTAAACTTCAGGTTTTGACATAATTGAAAAAAATTACCATCTTAATAAACTTCTTCTGATTTCTTTCCCACCCCCTTACTAGATAGTAGCCTGGGGATCTTTTCCTGAGTTATTGTCTTGATTTGCTTTTTTTTTTTTTTTTGAGATTAAGTTTCAGGATAAAGCACACACAGTTCTTTTTCTTAAGAACTAATACTTTCCAAATACTTTTCTCTTTTCTTATTGTAAAACAGTATGTCAACATAAAATTCTGAAGAAAACCCCTCTAATCGTACCACATTAATACAGTCTTATCTGAGAATACTTTTCCATTTTAATCTGCAAAATACAGTTTTAAACATAGTATGTCTAAATAAAATATTAAAAACTTAAAAATAGACCATAATTCTTTTCCTTGTTTCTATAGTTTTCATTATGACAACCTGTAATGGGTATATAACTTTTTCTGAGTAGATACGTCATACCTTACTTAGCAATTTGTTTATTGTTGATCATTTAGGTTGCTTCTAATCATTCTTTACTGCAGTTGGAGTGTGATCATAAATATCTTGTGCTGAAAGCTTTTATCACCTGTTTATTTCCTTAGATCAAATTTCTAGAAGTGGGATGTCTTTGATTTGATACATACTTAGTTGTATCAAACCCAAAGCTACATCAATGTTCATCTTGCTTCTTTGTCAGCCTTTGCTCATTCTTTCCATGGACTCTGAACAACATTTGTCAATGGCCACCTACTCTGCCTGACTTTTTTCAGTTGTCCTTTCTTCCTTGGAGACGACAGTGATCTATGATGAGGTCAAAAGTCTCATGTCCACAGTAAAGAGGTGGAGCCAGTGAGTAACTGAGTGAACATGGTTCATGTCTCTGACCTCACTGCTGCTAAATGCAGTCCTGTTTTAACAGCCTGAAAGAAATAAAAATGATCTCTGACCGACAAATGGGGTCATATTGAACACTGTCAGATTCCAGACATTATATGAACCTCATACAGTCCTATAAGATTAAAAAACACAGACTAATAATATGTTATTTGGCATCTTGAATAGCAAAACAACATGATTCAAATAAAAGTTTAATTGGCTCCCATTTGACATTTAAATGTCTAAATACATTAAATGAGTTTTCCTTCCATAATCAACTCCATAGCACTTAATTTCTAAGTCAAAATTTTATGGTTAGTTTTAAACAAGTAAATGACTTCATCATTGAAGTTTCCCAAGTATAATTTGATATTTCACAAATTAGAGTCCTTGGTTATTTTAGGGTCTAAGTTTTGAAGTAAGGTTTTTTTTCCAATGTTCCCAAATAAGAAGAGGAAAGATGTTTTATTTTCAGGTTATTTACATTATACTATCATTTCAGTTGTTTCATTTATTGGCAAAGATTGTCAGTACCACTGTTGTCAAATCACTTCTATTTTATTATTACAAGGGATTTGACAAATCATTTATGTCTAAAAACTTCTTACAGAATCATGTATTTATTTCATAAATAACAAAGCAGTATTATATGATGGTGATTTTGCAATTCATAGGGAAACAGTCTTAAATATTAGCTGGAATGAGTTGTATTTGATGTGAGGAAAATGTATTTGTAGATTTATTGACAAAAAATGGGTTGACATATTCAATAAGTAAATTATTGTTGTCTATCCATATGTTTAAATTATTACTTGTGTTTGTGTGTAATTATTGTGTATATATATACACACACACACAGAGAGAGAGAAGGTGAGAACTTAACATTTTTATTTCAAAGTTTAGGTACAGTCCTGCCTGACAAATTAGAGATGACTCAAGCATGTGAGATTATTTTATGTCACTTCTGATTAAAGGCTACATGCTCTGGATTCTAATTATTTTTGGGTCTCAGGGATTTGGAAAATAAAGGCTGCTTTTTTCTTGTGAACAGGTTTCCTTACCATTGGTTATTTTGATTTAGAAAAATTCTCAGTCTAAAATGAAAAAATGAGGGGGCACCCTAATTTTTTGAGTTTTTGGACATACCTCAGAAAGCCCTTCCATCCACTGAATCTTACAAATGACTCAATCTTTGGCACAACTTTAGGGATAATCATTGGCTTATTGTCCTTGTTACCACGAAGACTAAGCAAAGGCCACATTATATATCAGCACCACCCAGTGGCCTCCAACTAATTCAACAGCTCTTTGGAAATATGATCAAGAAGTCCAGGGCCTCTCTTTTGATGACATGTTACATATGCATGCATGAAAGCACCAGGATTCAACTTTTGTAGAATTGAATCCGTTGTGGGAATTCTGATCTTACCTTGTTATCCTACTTTCTGGAACTATCAGACTATTTATAGGGCAATAAAATGGAGTTTAGTGTATGTTAAGGACTTTTGGCTCTTTTTGATGTATCTGTAGCCATACATGCATTTTTTTAAAAAAAAGATTTTATTTATTTATTTTTAGAGAGAGAAGGGAGGGAGAAAGAGCAATGTATGGCTGCCTCACACATGGCCCTCACTGGGGACCTGGCCTGCAACCCAGGCATGTGCCCCGACTGGGAATCGAACCGGGATCTTTTGGTTCCCAGTCCACGCTCAATCCACTGAGCTACACCAGCCGGGTGTATACATGCATTTTTAAGTAGTGAGCTAACACACATTTTTGAAAGTAGGACTTTATGAAAGCTAAAGAAACATTATCTCAAAATAAGTGACACAAATTACTCTCTCCACTAGTATGACACAATACTAGTATGACAGTATAAGTGACACAAATTACATTCTCCACTATAGAATGTCTAAGGAGTCCAAGGAGAATTTAGTTTCTGTGTAAGTTCAACACACCTTTCTATAAGACTTCGTAGATGACAGAGATTCTCTCCCCTCAGTAGGGAATGGTATTTCTTTTTCTAGATGTATAGCAAACAAACTTCTGGTAAATTTTTTGCTCCTTGAAGCTGCTGATTACTATACACATTATAGCAAAATACTTGCTAGCTGGTTAGATTTGAAAAATGGAGAGTAGTAGAAATTAATAGCAAAGGGAAAATATATATGTAGTCCCTCTACTAAACACAATCACTGCTGCTGTTACTATTTTGTATGCCTCTATCCTGAACAAACTCTAGAGCCGGGTTTGCCTTTTTAAAATCTCAACTGGGCCATTTGGTGGCTGTGAATTGGACAAGTTATTCAGTCTTCTTGGTGCCCTGATTTCCTCATCTTCAGGATGGGGAGAATTAATAACTATGCTGCATAGGGTTCTTATGAGGATGAAACAAATTAACAGATGCAAAGTTTTCAGAATAGTGCCTATATATTGTTAACACCATGTGTGAGCGATTACTTTTCCATATCTCTCTTTCTTCCTACTCCTTCTTACAGTTATTAGATATTATGCACCAGGCATTCTCATAGAAACTAATTATTTTTGTGTGTGCTTCCAGTTTTTTTTAGTTTGTCTTTTATTAGCTGAACGCGTACTATAATTTTGTATGTTTAAAACTTATATAGTAATATTTATGCATTAGTGCAATTTTGTTAGTAATTGGTAAATACTATTATCTTACAATTTAGCATATATGTGGATTTTTACTAATGTGCAAAATGAAAAGAAACATTAAAAAAAGGTAAAGATAAAGGTTCACCTTTTTCTGAAAACAAAAGAATACAACATGCTATATTTGGGAATTTTAAATTTCTGATTTTCATTTTGGTTAGTATATGCATTTAATATTTTTTCTCTCGTCAAGTACCACCTTACATCTATGTAAAGGGGGCATGGTACTCAGTGTTGGTGATGTAACAACGAAATGCTGAAGTCTGAGATACTCAAAATGACGCAGAAGGAACACTGGGAAGGAAGAGCCACTAACTCTGACTGACCAAATTGAAACTTGAGCTATTATTGAAGGATAAACAGGACTTTTCTGGAAAGGAATGATGTGGCATTAAGTATTCTGGGCAGAAGTGTCAGGAGTGAGTAATATTACAAGTTGTAAATTATCCATAAAACATTATAGTATCATCCACAGAACGTGGTGTGTGCTGGGGAGCAGGAGACAGGAGGAGAGATCAGATTGACAATGCTGCTTGGGCTCAGAAAAATTCAAATGTATAATTTATCCAGTAGAAGTAAGTAGTAATGAGTAGAAGAAAAAGTGCTGCTGCAGAAGGAAGGAGGGATTATAAAAGTAGGGATGGTTCATCGTGTCCAGTGAAGGAAACACGTGATAGAACTGAAAAGAAGTCAGGGGCAGTTGTGTGACTTTAGCCATCACTGATCTTAGCCAAAAGCAGTTTGAAACCAAGGAGTGTGAATAAAGAGAAAACAATCTGAGACAGTAACAACTCCTCTTACAGGAAGTTTGTTGGGAAAAGACAGTACATAAGAACAGAAGCAAGAAAGCCAACTATGGGGTAAAGGATCTTCATGATGCAATTTTGAGAATTTTTTGAGCACAAGAAGTCTGATTGGTAATTTATTAACACAGCATATGATATTTAATCCTTGGTCTGAAATTAAGATTTAAAAACTAAGACAGACTCAATTCCTATATAGATATCTATATATATTTGGTCTTTATATATTGACTATTTCTCTATATCCTAGACAGGAACATAAAACTTTCATTTTAGTAACGAACTATAGAAATGATCCCTGAAAGTATAGTCTTCATTTTAGTTTGAAGATGGGTGAGACTCACAACTTGGACTTGGTTCAAAGTTTTTATTTTGGTGTACCACAAAGCAGTTCATAAGCAGTGCTAAGGATATAAATGAGATAAGGATGCAGGTATGTGCGTTCATCTGCCCATACTTTCTGTTCATTTATCACATTTTGGTGGCCTCAGCAGCTCTAGCAACCGAAATGTCAGAAAAGCACAGTACTGTGGGCTTCTGCACCCTTACCAACAAAAACGCCAGATTGTGTTACCATCTAGAAATAACATATTTCAGGTGAAAAATTTTTTTCCTCAGAGTAGATGTTAGCCGGCAAACATTAAACATACCCAAGTAATGTAGTAATGTAATATAATGTAGAAATACCAATGGCTATAGAATAGTTAGACGAAGTACCACGAGTCTTTAAAGTCTCATAGAAATGCTTATTATTAGAAACACACAGTAAAGTCCTGTGTCTTAGGCCTCTCCTCCTTAGAAATCCCTAGCAATTCATGAAATCCCAGACATATGATTAGCCATTATGTTACAGAACAGACAAGGGTGGGGTGGGTAAACAATATACTATTACCAAAAGAACTCCCCCATTTTCTCCGGGAGCCGCCTCCTACCTACTAGGTTCGCCTTGCTCACCATCAGAGGAAAGACGTCTCTCAATGCCAGAGACTGGTGAAAAGGAAAGGAATTATTTATTTAAGTTATACAGGCTTAGAGTAATGACTTAATGTCTTCTTTAAAATACTAAAGTTCTTTAGAATACCCACAAACCCACACAGTCCTTCCTTCTCCCCTTTGGCCAATCTGGGGTACCGTATCTCAGGAAAAGAAGTAGAAGTCTGTGATTCAGGCTCATGGCACCATTAGCAGTGTCACCATAGCAATCTCCAGTTAATCCAAAGCCATGTGGCACCTTCTCATGGCCCACCAGCAAGAGTCCTTTCACCCCTTTTCTTCCTGGCAAAGTCTCTCCTGCTTCCTAAGCCATGTGGCAAAAGGAGCCACCCAAAGCCACGTGGTCCTCTCTCTTGCCCAAGCCCTGGGGTCCCCACTCCACCAAAACCGAGTAGTCCCCCCTTGGCATGGCTGCTGCACCTGGGTTTATATCCCCACGCCAATCTTCCTCTGTAGCACCATTTCTGACTCCTCCTACAATCAGTTACACTTGCCAGCATTCTGTAGTGTTCCGGCTTTACTGGGCTGCCATGGTAACTGTGGGCAGGTGTGGCCCCACGGCATGGAGCCAATCATCTCCAGGCTCTCACGCAGGCAGTGTAACCAGGGGGAGTTGCCTCCCAGTTACATCTTAGGTGGAAGTCACTTCCATCCCCCCTGGCTCAAAGCAGGGGCACAGCTTTTTAACATATCTATAAAACCAGTTAAAGGTTATAGATATGTTAAATGACCGTGCCAGAGGTTAGCTGCAAAGCTGTTGCCGTACAAAACAGCTCTGAATGGTCCTGTTCCGGTCCCATGCCCACCCCCATCTCCAACTTGTGGGGGTGAGGACATTCTATATATATTTTTCAAATATTTCCTGGACACCTTGAGTTCTGGACCCCATTACAAATCCCTATTTGGGGGCCCCCCTCTTGGCTGCACCGTGTTATAGTTAGACTTAACTGTAAGTTTTTGTTTCATTCGTCACTCTTCCTACATCCCCAAACTGCTTCTTTTATTGGATTTATCTTTGGCTTTGCTAGATAGAGTATATACCCAAGTAATTTTAAAACAAGACAAATAACAAGAGACTGCGTCCTAGGCTTTGAAACTTTGGCTGCGTGTTCTGGAACAATTTTGCCAAATGTTTATGTTCATCTAGGGCCTTTTCATCCAAGACATGGCAGGCCTACAATATATAAGGCAAGGTAAGATACAAAGTGAGCGAGGTTTCTTCCCCTAACTCTTGTTGGTTCTAGTACAATGCAGATGCTCACATAATAAAAGAAACAAAAACACATGTATAATACACAAAAAAACACAAAAACAAAAAAGGGGCAATAGTAGTAAATATGCTCACATCATGCAGCACAGATATAAGGACACCATTAATATTCCTCTGTAGTTCATGAACACCTGTATTTTTAAAAAGGGAAAGCAAGTGTAAAATGTTTTCAACCCAACAGCCTCACCAACGCAGCTAATTCTCGACTTTTTTTGCTATGAACATCCACACAAAAAACCCCATTTCCAGTGGCAAGGGCTGTTGTCTTCAGGGAATCTTATCAGAATAAAACCAGATAAAATCTCAAGATTTGCTACACTCATGAAAGTTTTACTCAGGGTGACTTTTGCCTTTCCTCAGATGTAACATTCGAATGGACATTTCAAACCTAATACGCAGGACAGAGCAACATGAAGACTTTAGAGACTGCTTATAACATTCCATGAGGATTTGAGATTTTTGCTGCATCCATAAGGGTGAAAAAAATGTGTGAATTTCTGAAATATTGTTTACATCTAGAGATAAAAACACTTTCAAAAAAACTAACTGTCAAATGTCACTTGATATCTTCAGCGTATTTCAGTAAATACTGAAACATTATGTATAGTCTTCTGATTTCAAATTCGTTGTTTCAATTCCTTAATGTTCTGTGAAGTTTGAGGAGGTTGTAAGATTTTCTTCATCTTTTGAAAGGCATATTTTAACAGAGTCTCTCACTATCTCTGTATATTTGTCTTTTAGAATTGATGGTAGATATAAATATTGGTGAAAAACAACTAAGGCTATCAATATGGCAATTATTTGGGTGCCTCCGAAGTCTGGTCCCTCACATAAATTTATATTTCAGGTAAAAAAGTGATAAAAAATCTTTTCCTAATCTTATAGGCTTAGGTCCTGGAATAAAAGTTTGATTCTAATTTTATCTATGCCAGACTAAGAATATTGCTACAAGTCAGTGTTTATTCCTATGTGGATATGAAGAAAACTACAGTGTAGATATAATAAACTGACACATTTGCTAGGCAACAGTACGAACTCCTAACTAAATACTTGGAAAAACTAAGTAGTATTGAGCACGAAATGTATTTTCTGTATTTTTCAAGGAACTGTATACGTTTTACTTTTAATTAACATGAAATGAACTAATTTTAGTATTTGTAGTATATTTTTAATTATTATAAACATTTCTTAAGTTTCTTACACTTATAGCCTCTTAATTTCAGTATATTATCAATATATCCATATATACGTAAGTATATAACATTTACAATGTTAGCTATTATTTTTGGTAACTTTGGTCTGATTAGCTGGAGATGAGGTCCTAACCAATTGATAGTGACAGAACAGAAAGTAGGGTTAGGTCCCTACAAAATGTTTATTTTTTGCTAATGAGTCTGAAAATGCTTGGTTTTATTCAGAAATTTGAAAATGACAATGACAAATGGAATTTCTGAGAATATCTTAACCTACAAAAAAATTACCAGTGACAGAGAAAATAGGCGTATATTGCATTTAATAGTATTAATTCTGAAGACGTTTCAAATTTCCATGAAGGATAGTGAAGTGTTCAATACAGAAACCAGTACAAATTTTGGTAAACTTGTTAACAGACAAAATGCTCTAAGGAATGTTCTGAACATTATTCCCATTAGAAAAGAAGATAATTTTCAAAGTTGCTTGAGGTACTGTAATATGTCTACTGATACTCCCAGCTGTTTTACTAAACTGGCTGTCTGTTCTAAAATCCAAGTGAGGCTTGGGTTTTCAGAATGTGCATTTTCCTGTGTTCCACAACATTCTAAAGATGAACAATCTACTTCGCTAAGACTCTTGCTACAGTTTTTGTTAAATTCAGCATTATTTTCACAGAGTCTTTCATCTTTAGCTTCATCAATCTTTCTCTCAGCTGGAACTACACGACAAAGGTCCATATCCTGAATGGAGTCCAATAAATCGACAACATTGGGCTGTGGGGTGATTGATTTCAGATGTTTGAGCACATGCTCTTCGCACTGGTCAACTGCATCCAGGAGATTATTTATTTTACTGATCAAAGCTGAACTATTATCGTGAAGGTGACACCAGGAGAGCAAAGCACTGAATGAAAATATAAATGAGAGTTAAATAGAAAAAAAATTAAACAATCATAGACTTTTAGAATTTTTGATGTTTCTTTCATATTCTGTTTCTTTTCTAGAAAATAGCACACAAACCAAATTAATAGTAAGAATGCAAGTCAAAATCAAAAAAGTAATCATTGTAAATAGGATTAAAAATATAAGGATATTATCTTTCAACAGAAATTAAATAATTGGGCTTAATCATATAAACTGTTTCTAATTCATAACCTACCCTCCACAGCTTCACATACACTCTTCCTCATTTTAGATGTTCCCCTATGGCTGTGGAGCTTCTGAGGGACACAATTCAGAGAAAGAGAGATCAGAAAAATTAGTTTCTCCTTTAAGGACAGCAAGCAGCTTCTAAACAAGTGATTCTTCAATTTGGAGGCACATAAAAATCACCTGGGAGCTCTTAAAACGATCAGGGTCTAAGTCATACCCCAGAATAATTAAATCATAATCTCTAGGGGTGTTATTTTTTAAAGCTGCCCAGTGGTCCAGTTGATATCAAGGTGCAGTCAAGGTTGAAAACCATTGTTCTAATCATATACAGCAGTTGCTTGCCATCAAAACTGAAAGTTAGGAAAAAAAGCTTTTAGGCAACTTTACCTTCCCAACTTTGTTGTAAGTAGACACTGTTTGCTGAGCTAACTAAAAATTTTCTTGAAGAAGGTAAAATTTTTCTAGTCCTAATAAATATTTTTCTTTACTATTCTAATACAGATAGTACTTTTGTTTTTTTGTATTTCAGATTGTTCAGATAATCATGTCATAAAATGGTTGTTGTGAAATGTAATGATATTTTGCCCTGACCAGTTGGTTCAGTTGGCTGCAGTGTCATCCCGTACACCAAAAGGTTTGCAGGTTCCATTCCCAGTCAGGGCACACACCTAGGTTGAGGGTTCTATCCCTGATCGGGTGCCTATTGGGGGCAACTGATCAATGTTTCTCTCTCACATCAATGTTTCTCTCTCTTTCCCTCCCTTCCTCTCTCTCTAAAAAAAATCAATAAACATATACTTGGGTGAGGGTTAAAAAAAAATGATGTCTTAAAAATGAAATCCAGTGATATAAAAGATTTAGCAATAAGCTTTCTAAGTTTATAAAAGATTAATTTAACTTGATGTGAAGATGAACATGATCATTTTCCTATGGTAGTAGACTGCAAATTCTGATTCCGGACCATTGCATTTTCCAAAACCTTAAACACAAGATTTTTTTGTTTTGATGACTTTTATTTTCTACCCTTTTTAAAAATCAGTGATTCTTTGCATCATTTTCTCTATAGAGGGGCCTTTTAAAAGGTATAGAGTATTAAAGAGTGCAACCCTGTCATGTTCCTTGCTTCATGTGCCATTTCACCACTTGGCTCTGAAACATGCCATTATTGCTATGGAGTCTGGAGAGGTGTACAACATTCAGGACTCAAGTAAATGGGATCATTTTTTTCTCTATCACCAGCTATGATTTTCATCATGTACTTCTAGTCTAGAATTCTGTTGTACTGTGTTCTGCCACATGTACAAGACTAAAAGCTTTATTTAAACCCTGAGGATCTTTTAAATCACTTTGAAATATAGACTGTTGATAATTCAGGCAGCAAAACAAACGACAACAACAACAAAACAAAAAAAAAAAAAAACCCTCAATCACCTTCCTACCTTTTCTTTGCTATAAAGGACATCTGGCTCATATATTAAGTGAATGAACTGATGATCTTGACTTTTTGAAGGCAATATTATTATTCTAATGCTTTGCAGCACTCTTGTAGATTTAATAGTAGGAAAAACATTTGAGTTTAAACACTTTATTTTTATATACTACTTTTATAGAAATCCTTTAGTAGTACCGAGGATAAAACGACTCAGCATTTAAATTTTAAAAATTACCTCAAAGTTCCTCTGAGTTGTCCATAGTTCATAATGACTTCTGCACCTTCTTTATAACCTTGATTGAAGCCTTGTTGAAGAGTAACTGCTTTGCCAGCCTCTAGTCCATCTCTATAGCCTTCCTAAAAATATGTAATGAAGAACTGTAGCTATAAACATCAAGCGGACCATTGTAGGTTTTTCTAGAAAGTCATAAAACTAATTTAGAAAATCAATGAAAACATGCCTTCCCTGTGTTAACATAATGGTTCTAAAACATATGGCATAGCCACACAAAGTAGACTGTAATTCTCGTAAAAATGTATTACTGCTTTACCCCATTAAAAGTCCTGTGTTAGCAATGGTTTCATAGAAAGGATATATGGAGAATTACATGTCTGGCTCTTTGCAACTGATTGGATTGGTGCGGGTAAAAGAGGAGGCAAGGCAATAAGTAGGGTTATCGAAAGTCTTGGATGATTAACTTAAGTAAGGAAAGAGGAAATTGGTTTAGCAAAAGGAAAATAAGAAATCTGGCTTTAGAAATTTTGCTTGATACCTAAATTCAACTAAACTGCAAATTCAGTGTGGACTGGGAGTTTTTTTGTACTGCATCTCCTTTGATGCCACAATGCTCAAAAGATGCTCAATCAAAAGATACCCCAGACTCACGTACAGCATTTCTGAAATTGACAACATGGTCGTGGGCTAAGCAATTAGTTTACTGAAACATTAAACAAAAGCAGATTTAGGGCAATTTAATGGTTGGCAAGGATATTAAGTGGAAGTGGACCTCACCATTTGGCCCCAAACTAAGCTTTGAATGCTCCACCTGGAAATTGGGTGTGTAGTATTAAGTTTAATCTCAATGAAGAGACAAATTAGAGATGGATAAAGCACACCGAACAAAAAAGAAACCAACTTTAATACTTCTTTATCTAGCCTCCAGTATTCCATACTAGCTCTCCCTCACTGCCATTTGACAACATTCTCACATCCACTTCTTCCACATACATTGATTACTACCGCCCCTAACTTCAGGCTCCTCACGGACTCAAGCAACCCTGTACACTGTGAACGAGTTGTCTGACAGCCATAATTAGTACAGTAAGTGCACACATTTTCCCCTCACCCCCTTCCCTGAGATCCTCACCGAACCGCAATCCCCTCAAAGTTTACACGGTTTACTTTTGTGGGACCTGCGTCTATGCCACTCCGCTGGCGCTCGCGGAATGCGCCCGGTGGTGTCACAGGCTTTGAGCAACCCACTGTGTAACCTCAGCAGGATGCAGGCCGCGCTGGCCGGCAACTTGGAAGGCGGCCGCGCGGCAGGGACCGCGCAGGCCTTAATCTCCGGCCGAACCTTCCCAACTCCGCCTCTCTTCCCACAGCCCGTGTACCAAGGGAACCACCCCGCTCCGCGCCCTCCACGCAGCTTTACTTTGACTCGTCTTCGCATGTGGCTCTGCCATTCTCGCTGCACCAGGAGCGACTCGTCCGCTTCCTCGTCAAACACTTCCCCCTCCTTTCCACCGCCTGGGACCAAAGGAGCAGCTTGAACCCACGACATCACCGAGGTAACCACTAGGCCGCTCTGCGCTGGAAGGTCGGAGAACTCCTTCCGGTTTGAGGCGGGGGCGGGGTCTGATGACAGAGTGTGTGATCGCTGGGTGGCTGCGCCTGCGCGTGGGGCGTCCAGGGTGTGGGTTGTGGGGGCAGTCGCTGGTGTGTCTTAGTTACTGCTTCCTCTCTTTGCTCTCTGGTATTTTCCTGACTTATCAATTTGGGAAATATTTAAACCCGTAGAGAATTTTTATGAGATTATTTGAGCCAAACTGAGGGCAACTGCTGGGAAGCAGAATCTCAACAGATTGAGAAAATGCTCCAGAGAATAGCAGTTTTGCACTGACCTGTATTTTGCGGTGTATAATGTACTCCTGTGTATAATGCGCATCCACATTTTTGTCCCAGACTTTTAGGAAAAAAAGACTTCATTTAAAATTTTTAATTCAATTTTTATTTGGTTATATTTAGGTACTTGTTTTTCACATATGGATATTGTCATTGCTTTCTAGAGTTACACTTTTAAAGAGAAGCATAAATAAAAGAATTAAAAAACAATTATATAAATAGGGAATTAGTATTACCTATGTATAATGCACATCCTTATTTTACCCTAAAAAATTTAGGCAAATGTGCGCATTATACATGGCAAACTACGGTGTTTTATAAATGGCAATCAAATGAGGAGGCTTAAGAGGATACATGAAATCCATTGGTGAATGATAGGAAGGTGGGAGAAAGCAAAGCCAGGAAATCATTGGGATTGAGTAAAAAAGAAATGAATAGACACGTACTGTTATTTTTTCTTCATTCTTTTTAAAATTTAATTTCTATCGTACCTTTCCCATTACCATTTAGTCCACTTTGCCCACCTCCAGCCAGCCATGACCACACTGTTGTCCATGTCTATGAGTCCTTTTTCCTTTTTGCGGGATCCCTCCACAACCCTAACCCCCCATACCCTACTAGCTGTCATCTGCTCTACACCTTTGAATCTGTCTCTGTTTTGCTTGTCAGTTCAGTTTGTTCATTAGATTCCACATATAAATGAAATCATATGGTATTTGTCTTTCTCTGACTGGCTAATTTCGTTAGCATAATGTTCTCCAGGTCCATCTATCCTGTCCCAAAGGGTAAAATTTTCTTTTTTATTAAGGCCAAGTAGAATTCCAATATGTAAATGTCCCATAATTGTTTTATCCACACATCTACTGATGGACACTTGGACTGCTTCCATGTCTTGCAAATTGTAAAGAAAACTATAATGAGCCTAGGGATGCTTATGTTCTTTTGAACTAGTGTTTTGGATTCCTTCAGATATATCCCAGAAGTGGAATCACTGAGTCAAAAGGAAGATCCATTTTTAATTTTTTGAGGTAACTCCGTACTGCTTTCCACAGTGGTGGCACCAATCTGCATTCTCACCAATAGTGCAATAGGGTTTCCCTTTCTCCACATCCTGGTCAGTACTTGTTGTTTGCTGATTTATTGATGATGGCCATTCTGACAGGTGTGAGGTGGTATTTCATTTTGGTTTTAATTTGCATTTCTCTGATGATTAGTGACATTGAACATCTTTTCATAGATCTATTGGCTATCTGTATGTCCTCTTTGGAAAGTGTCTATTCAGGTCCTTTGCCCAGGACCTGTTTGTTTTGTTCGTGTTGAGTTTTGTAAGTACTTTATAAATTTTGGATGTTAA
>PVJI01024704.1:0-21571 GCA_004026765.1 Micronycteris hirsuta
GTCCTGAAGGGCCACGACCCGGAGAGAGGGAAAGACACACCCTGTGTGTCCGGGTGGGTCTTGCCTGAAAGGGGATATCACTCCTGGAACCAAGTGCTTGGGGAAGAGGAGCTCAGACCAGAGCTGGTGTCTGTGACCCTGAGTGGCGGGCGTCCTTACAGGCATGGGGCTCTCCAGGCTGGGCCTCCAGGGGGTTGAAATGTCATGAAGCCACTTCTGCCTGAAGTGGTACCCTCTATCTGCTGTCAATCCAGAAGCTAGGAGGCGGGGTATCAGGGAAGGGGCTGGGATGGGTGGCTGCCTCCAATGGCATGTGGATCCCTGCTGCAAGCAGAGGAGTAACTGAGTCTGAGTGTCGCCCTCTTTGTTCACTCTCTGTCTCGCTCAGGATTTGGTCGACTGCCCTGCATACTCTGGCTCATCCCAGCTGCTTTGTAGGGAGCCACGGGGTTTGTCTGAGACGGACTTGGGCCAGTGGGCTCTAAGAAGAGCTGCCACAGGGAGAGAGCTCAAGGGGATGATAACTCTGGCGCCAAATGGAACCACAATTGCATAGCCAGCTGCCCCGCCCACCTGAGAAGCTTCCCTCCAAAGCTTAAACTCTCCAGGTTTGTGCTACTTAAAATGATGATGTTTCTCTGCTTCCCAGAACTCAGGCCTTCTGGGAAGCTGGCAGGTAGGGGTGCTCAGCTAGCATTTCAGCATTTGCTCTTTATCAGGCATTTTATAATCCACCCAGTAGCCCTGCTTTTTTTTAATTGATTTTTTGGGGGAAGGAGAGGGAGGGAGGAAGGGAAGGAGGGAGATGGGGAGAGGGGGGAGATAGAGAGAGAGAGAGGAGACAGAGGGAGAGACAGAGAGAAACAGTGATTTGTTGTTCCACTTATTTATGCACTCATTGGTTGGTTCTTGTACGCACCCTGACTGGAGATCAAACCTGCAGCCTCGGTGTATCTGGTGATGCTCTAACCAACTAAGCAAGCCGACCAGGGCAGACCTGAGATATAGGTACTGTTTTTCTCATCTTGCAGTGGATGAAACTGAGGCCTAGACAGAAGTGTCTGCTCACAGGAAGATTGTGCATCAGAAGTGAGAATTAGATCCAGGCTTCCAGATTCCCAATCCTGGCTCCTTCTGATTCCTACATCTGAGTTATCTACAAAATGTATTATGTAGCTCTGCCAGACCCCCCCTGCACCCCCCCCCCGCCCCGACCACCACCTCTGGCCTCCAGCACATGCCTGAGGCACTTTCACTTTTTCAGTAAGTGTGGAAAGCACTTTTGACCTTGCCCTGCTCCTCTCTTTATAAGCTGCATCACTCTATGTGTGCCTCTGAGTGATTCCACCCAGACCCTCCGGGGTGAACCAGGCCAAGTGGGAAAGTGCCAGCAGCCCGATTTTGTTGCCACAGCTCCCAGTCAAGGAACCAGTGAAGACTTGAGAAAGGGATCTCAGAGACCATCTACGGCAACCCTATCATTTTGAATATTAGAAAACCAAGGCCAGGGAGGAAAGCGACCTGTCCAAGGCTATACATGGCAAACGAGACGGGCGGGGCACTGGACCCAGGCTCCCGGGTCCAGCCACCTGCCTTTTCCTTGGCTGCTTTAGCCAGCAGGAAAGGCAGGGCTCTCTTCCGCAGCCTCCATTTGGAGAGCCCACCCTGCGTGTGGCTGCAGACCAGCAGCCCTAACCCTGGTACTGTAATCTTCTTGAAAAGATTAGATGGCTAAGGTCCAAATTGGGGGTGTGAGGCCTGACACGGCAGAGGCCACGCGTTACTTTGGGGAGCAGTGTGGCTCCGGTGCCCCGACAGGTGAGGCCGGCCCGTGCAGACGCAGGAGCTCTGCAGTCTCGTGAAGTCGAGAGGAACCGGATAAAGGCTCGGTGCTCTGGGTCACGGACACGTGGCCTCGTCTCCGCCTGCCTTTCCTTTCATTTTAAAGCGTGCCTCCCTGCAGCCAAGTTGGCAATCCAATTACTGAGGTTTTTGAGGAAAGCCTCAAAATTGAAAACTAAAATCTCTATTAGGAAAGTCTGCCCTGCCTCATTAGTCCGTGGGTCAGTTTTTGACAGTTTGGGGGTGATGTTCGCTTCTCCACCCTCTCCGAGGCGTTTCTGGAATGCTGGCTGATTGAAGGGGACTGAGCCCTCCATTTCAGAGATAAAATCTCTGCCAACATCACCCACCCAGCCCCTGGGTTGGTGGAAAGTCACACAAAGGACACAATTCTGCCTGAATTAATTATCCTTGCTATCTGGTGTCTTTCTGAAAACAGGAATATCGAAGGGTAGAGAAGGGCATTTATGCCCTTGAGGAGCGCTGTCTGCCATTGACACCTCAAGGTGCCAGCAAGCCACCCCAGCCTTGTTGCTGGCCTGCTCCTGACTTGGACTTTGCAGGTGGGCACACTCTCTCTCTCTCTCTGCCCACCCCCTCCTTAATAACCAACATCCTCCTGTGAGCTGGCATGCTCCTCAGGCTGGGAGCCTTCTCTGCCTCCACTCTTGTTTGGGTTTTGAGGCAAAGATAGGAGTCAGGGCAGATATTTGAGTGCCCATTTCCCAGGTGAGCAAATTGAAATTAAGTTATGACATCACTGGAACAAGGACATTCCAAGCAGAGGGAATAGCATGAGCCCAGGCAGAGAAGAACAAGCCACTCTGTGGGAGTAGAGGCAACTCAATTAGAAGGCCCATGGGTGCCAGGGAGGGGGGGGTGGGATATGAGGCAAGGCTAGTGGGTGGCAGAGCCAGGACTTGAAAACAGAGCCTCTGCTGCCACATCTATGCATTTTTTAAAAAGATTTTATTTATTTTTAGAGAAAGGGGAAGGGAGGGAGAAAGAGAGGGAGAGAAACATCGATGTGTGGTTGCCTCTCACATGCCCCCTAATCGGGGCGGGGGGACCTGGCCCACAACCCAGGCAGGTGCCCTGACTGGGAATCGAACTGGTGACCCTTTGGCTCAGTGGATTGAGCACTTGCTAGATGTCACCTCTTTACATCCTGTGCCATATCTGTCCTTGTGCTGTTATCTCTGTGGTTCTCTGGAGTGATCTTCTGAGGTGGAGTGGACACTCTTGGGCTGCCTTCCCAGCATCCATGCATGTCCCATTTTCCTTCCCAAGAGAACCCGGAACCTGTTCAAATATCCATCCCTGCCCAACAGAGCCACCCGTTTCAGAGAAAGATGACCTTCACCCCTAGACTGATCTAAGGGTAATCTCATTCCCCTCGACAATGGGAAGGGTCATGTGACCCAATTCTGACCAATGACTAGGGAAGCAATCTTTCGGGAAGCTTTTGAAAAAACCTCTCCTCTCTTTTAAGAGTCACAGGAGCAGTCCCTCTTCTCTGGACACTGTCCTGTCTGCTTGTGACACCCAGGGCTGCTGGGGACCTCTTGCTACCAGCAAGAAGATGAAACCAGCGCTGAGGACTGCTGATCCCCGAGCAGAGAGAGGACAGAGCCTGGGCTCTTGGTGGAGCCGAGCGCTGACTGTCACAACCCTGGGGCCCAGCTTAACTCTGGACTTCCTGTTCTGCAAACTTCCAAAAGTGCCAGCGCCAGGTTCTCTCTGGGAGCCAGGAGCACCTTCCTGACTAAGGCTGTGCCGCCTTCCCCCCACTGCCTGTGGGTACACTGAGGCCTTCTGCACCCGGGGCTCACCTCCTTTATGTTGGTCTCTGCAGGAGCCTCACTCTGCACTAAGAGAAGAACTTGAAGGAGAGAGGAGCCGGGACTCTCCCAAGCTCAGCAAATCCTTGGATGATTCAGACAGTCACTACCTATGCTTTCTGGTCAGGTACACAGTGTTAGACAGTCTCGGGCTGGAGGGTCTTCCTTCTCCTGCTGGGGAGCTGCCCTGTCTCCACCACGGTCCCTGCTGGAGGCGGGGAGGGCCGGGCAGCCAAGTTCATGTCACGCGAACTTCTTTCTAACCAGGATACGTCTGATTGAATCAGGCAGGAGCATCGGACTCAAGAGAGAAGCATCCTGGCTGCCAGCTGGCCTGGAAGGCATGGACTCTCTTAACAGAGAAAACACGAGTCAAGCATGGCTCTTTTGGTCCAAGGTATTTGAACTGAAGACACAGAACAAAGTGGAGCAACAGAGATAAACAGCCCCGGGAGCGGTGTGGGCAGCAGGGTCACGTCACACGCTCCATTACAGCAGCGCAGTAATAGGAACGCACGCAAGCTCTTCTCTGCCACCTTGAACCCAGGGGTCTCTCCGTTCTAGGCTCAGGATCTTCTGTCTCCAGCACTCCCTCATCACCCCTTGCAATAATCTGCCGTCATCTGAGATGCCTTCCTGCAGCTGGAGACCCAATCCCTGGCACCTCGCATAGAGCCCTGGGAGCTGCCTGCCTCCCACTACTGTCTCTGGCCACCTGAGCCTCCTGAGTTGCCTCCATTCCCTCAGATGTGCCATGTTCTTTCACATCTTTCTTCCTCGTTTTGTGTTATTTCCTCTGCGTAGCATGTCCTCATTCTTTGTCCACCTGGTGAGATCATCCTCATCTTCCAGAACCCACCCCCAGAAGAAATGTTTATTCTTTCCCAGTATTTCTCTTGCATGCATTCATTCAAACACTAGGTAGTGTTTGGTTAATACTATAACACCGTGGGTACTATGTTATTACTCTGAAGAAAACCTGGATAAGGACAGAGTTATGGGGTGGGGTGAGTGTGGCTATTTCAGCCATGGCTGTCAGGGAAGGCGTCTCTGAGCAGAGTTTGGATGTGATAAAGGAGTGAGCTTGTGGAGATCTGGGGGAAGAGTGGTTCCGGCAGAAGGAAGAGCAAAGGCAGAAGCCCCTGGAAGGAAGGAAGTACATAAGTCAGTCAGTCAGTCTGGTGGGAGTGAAGGCAAGTGTTGCCGGAGTGTAGTGAATGAGGGCCAGAGCAATGGTTAAAAGTGGGCAGGGGTAGTGATACAGAACTTAGTAGCCTCAGTGGGCCCCTGCAAAAAATCTGGATTTTGCTCTGAGCATGAAGGGAAACTCGGGGGTGGGGGTGGTTTAGAAGAGCGGGTGCCATGATCTGATCTGCATGTTGAGAAGGCTGATCTGGCCGCTGGGTTGCGAGAAGGTGGGGATGGGAGCAGCGCTCCAGGCAGAGATGATGGCGGTGGCCGTGGAGGGTGAGGAGCTACGGGACTGGGATCTCCTTTGCAGAAAGAGCTAGCAGGTCTTGTTGAACGACTGGATATGGGAGGGGAGGAGGAGGAAAAGAGTGGAATTGAATTTCAGATTGGGGCCTGAGCCATTTGGAGATTAGAAGCACTGTTTAGCTAGAGGGAAACAGAGGGAGGAAATGAATGCATTTGGGGGTGCAGATCAAGAACTAGGTTTGAACCTAGCGCCTCTCAGCCATATCTCACACTCCTTGAGGGGAGCCTCTATGCATTTTTCACCTCTATCTCCCTCATTCTGCTTAGCACAGGTCCTCACAAGAGTAGATACTTAGTCCATTGTTAATGAATGCTTTGATTTTCACAGCGTCTCTATTCCTGGAAAATTGTGAATGGTGACCTGGCCAGTGTGGCTCAGCTGGACTGAAAGATCACAGGTTCAGTTCCCAGTCAGGGCACACACCTGGCTGTGGGTTCTGCCCCCGCTCGGGGCACGTACAGGAGGCAATGGATCAATGTTTATCTCTCACATCGATGTTTCTCTCCCTCTCTCCCTCCCTGCCTCCCTTCCTCTCTCTCTGAAGTTAATGAGCATGTTCTTGGATGAGGATAAAAAAATGCAAATGGTACCCAAATAAGCTTTTTTGTTTGTTTGTTTGGTCACCTGATCATCACCAAACCATTTAATTCTTATTTTTTATGACTAAATGGCACTGACCATCACTCTGCGGTTTGAAGTCTGTCTGACCTCCTCCCTTCCATCAGTTCCTTCATAGTCAAGCAATTCAAATCGGTACCAGGGGAGCCCTCAAACGAAAAACTCACTTTGGTGGGCTCTCTATTAGCATGCCTTGCTTCAGGGAGGCGCTGTGTTCTGTTCCCACGGGGCTGTGCCAAATTGGCCCATCCATCACCAACTCAGACACTGAGCACCTTCTATAACAAGCCGTTGTCTTCACCCCCACTTTACAGCTTACCAAGCATCTTTGTGCATCCTCTCACTGAACTTGTGCAACCAGTCTCCGAGTCCCCAGGGCAGGTCTCCAGACACTAAATGTGCCATCTCTTCAACTTCCATAACTTTTAACCAAAGGCTTTAACTAAGACTGCTCCCTCTGCCTGAAGTGCCCTGCCCTTCTTTGTGGCCTTGGAAACTTTCACTTCACTTTCCAGCATAAGCTTAAATATGACATGACACCTTCCTGGACCCATACGCAGAGGTAATCACTCACCCCTTCCTCCTCTGTGTTACCTGAGCCATGTGGGTGTGCCTACCTTTTTAGTTACTGTGCTGTAATATGTAGCTAGAGTAAAATGTATAGTATATGTACAAGTATCGGTTTCCCCAATGGGTAGTATTCATTCTCCTTGAGGGCGGGACTGTATCTCATTCATCTCAGGGTCCCAATGCTGGACAGGTCCTCTTATGCACAGTTAGCAATCAATAAATGAATGACCATATGGATATTTTAAAAGCTTGAGATCATACTATGGGGGACTGTGCATATGTTGCTAAAGAATATGGACTTCAGCCTGAAGGCAAAAAAATAAATAAATAAATAAATAAAAGAAGCCAGTGGAAGCTTGATTTATATCACAAAAGGCAGATGGCAGGCTCGTTTCATAGAATTTATTTCCCTGAAAGCTGATGAGGTCTGATTTATGTCGTCCGTTGAAGGTCAGGTTCCAGACTGTTCCACTCGCTCCGTCTTTCTCTCTAACAAGGGCTTTCACGAGGATGGACGGCGGGGATGGTGTCAGTTACACACAGCCTGTTTCTCTGTCTCATCCGGGGAACTTCAGGAAGTTCCATTTCAACCGATCGAATTTTCACTGAGCATTTACTATGTGCCTGGGACTGTGCTCCGTCCCAGGACGAGGCAAGGTGTTTGGCAGCCCCCTTTGTCAAAACTCAGGAGGTGGGGCGTGGGGCCTGTGGGACATGCTGGGTCTCCGGTCTCGCAGCCTTCATCCCATGCTGTTGTGATCGCCTCCCAGCGGAGCTGGGGCCTGGCTGGGATCGATGAGTTCCTGTCACCCTCATGACACACTCTCCTAAACCATTTCACAGCACTCGGACGAGCCTGCAGTGCCAGGCTGATGGGATGGGCCCCAGGGAGTGGGGCAGTGGAGAGCGGCAGCGGTGATGGATGTAAGTGTCAAAGCTGCTCCCCAGAAGACTTAATTGACTTCCTCAGGCGCTTCCTTAGGCCACTTATTCATCCATTCATCCATCTACCCATGCATGAATCTATCCATGCATGCATTCTTCCACTTATTCATTCATGTACCCACTCAGAGCTTTATCTTTAAAGTGCGTATCTGTGTGTATTCCTAGTTACATATCCATCCATCCATCCATCCATTCATCCATCCATCCACTGATTCATATCTTTATGTTTAGGGCACATACATATGCCTGTCCTTATGGATGCATATCCATCCATCCATCCATCCATCCAATCCATCCATCCATCCATTTAAATCTTTATCTTTAAAGTACATATCATTTCCTTGCTCAGAACTCCTGAGTGGCTCTCATACACCACAACGGAGAAGCAAAGTTGCTTATCTCAGCATTCACAATTAGCTTTTTTTCCTGATCATACCTACATGGGCCCTCCTGTAGCTAATTGGGTCTGCTCATCTTCCCCTGCAAGCGAGATCTCTCCTTCTCTCCATTTCTCCCACCATCTTCTTCCTTCCTAAGTGCCCGGTACGTCCTTTCTATCCACTTTTGTTTGTTGCAGTCTAACCCTTCACACATTCAAATCTTCACCTGCTCCCGAGACTGGTCACTTACTGCCGCACTAACTGTTTACCTCCTGGGAGAGCCGCCCCTTCTCAAAACTCCTAAAACTCTCCGGATGTGACCCACCCTTTGGGTACTTGGCTCCTGTGCCCTTGTATTGATCTTTTTCTAAATGTGGTCTTTCTCTCTAGACGCCTGCCCTTGCACAGCGCTACTGAAGACTAATTCCTCTGACTCTTTTCCACTTAGCTGTAAGCCCATTAGGACTCAAAGAGAGGGGTCAGGAATGAGTCTTGGCATTTGAAGCCTTGGGCCCACTGGTCCAGGCCTGAGTCCTGGGCAGCTGTGAGCCTCGGACCTGAAGCCCCCATTCTCAGACCAGCAGTACATACATGGAGAGTGCAGGGTGGGCCTCACCCAGAAGCCCGCATGGCCTTGACACCTGGGTCGCTCTTTTGAGAACGGAACCTATCCCTCTGACCCCCAATCTGATGAGCACAGTCTGTGACCCGACTGGCTCGAGAGGACCATGCCCCTGCTGCAGGCGTGTCTTGAGTGCTACTCTCTGTGGTGGTTAGTTATTCTTGCACACCCATTTCGAAGCTGATTTGTTTCGTATGTTTCTGTGGCTCGGCCAGGTCTTGCCTAGCTTCATTCAGGTCACCACAAGAAGAGTTGGGGCATCCTGGATGGCTCCAGCCACGTGTCTGGGGCCTCAGCCAGGGCGACTGGAATGACCTCTCTCTCCATGCGGTCACTCACACGGGGAGGGCCACCACGGGGCTTTTTCAGAACGTGGCAGTCCCATGGTCCCAAGAGTGTCTGGACAGAAGCTCCATGACCTCTTGAAACTTTGGCCCCTGAACTAACCCAGTATCTCTCCCAACACAGTCTTATTTAAAAATTTTGTTGATTGATTTTTAGAGACAGAGAGGAACATTGATTTGTTTTTCTATCCATGTATGCATTCATTGGTGGATTCTTGTGTGTACGTGCTCTGACCAGGGATCAAACCTACAACCCTCAGGACGATGCTCCCAACCAACTGAGCTACCAGGCCAGGGCTCTTCCAATACATTCTATTGGCCAGCCCAGTTTCAAGGTATGTGGAAAGAGATTACCTTTCCTGATGGGAGGAGCTCTAAAATACTGGGGCCTGGTTTCTCAATCTACCCTGGGCCACCCACAGACTGATCTCCCCTAGGCAGTAGTACACTGTTCCACACTACGCCAGAGTTCACTGCTTTTGGAGATATGTAACACCTTAGGTTACTACCTCAGGGGCCACCCTCCCGCTGGGTCTATTAGAGCATCTTCCCATGATGCGAGTCCCAGTTAGAGAATACGGTCTAGGAAGGCAGGAACTGTGTCTCGGCCCCACGCACCAGTCACAGCCATTGTGTATTTTTCACAGTGGTCATCGCTGTCTAAACTCTGCCATTTGTTGTTTGTTGATTTTTGTTTTGTTTTGTTTACTTGTGCATGTTTGTCTCTTTCATTGAAATGAGACCTTCATGTAGGGACTTTGTTTTTTCATTGACAAATTACCAGCACCTGGAGGCATATTCATCACATAATAGGTGCTCAGTAAATATTTTCTGAGTGAACGAAAGCTCCCTGAAGACTGATCAGGCCTGAAACCCATTCACAGCCCAGCTCCTATTGATAGACTATGCCCATCAACATCTGTATTTTGAGGATAATTCATTCATTTATTATACATAGTATGAAATGTTACGAAGGTTGGAAAGGTCCTCTTTGTGCCAATTTTATAAATATTTCTAATGGTCTTGTATGCGTCTAGAAAGGGTTCTGGTTCTTGGAAGTATATAAGCTCCTCGGCAAGACAAAATTTAAACATATGGAAAGACAAGAGGGTGTTGTGTTTCACTCAAATTCCTTCAAATAAATTCATCTCAGTTATTCAGATGTATGCTGGGAGGATATGAACAATGAAAAGGAACCCCCGACCACCACTGTGGTCTCTCACCGAGGGGTTTATCAGCAATCTCTTTGGACTTCCCAAGTCAGTTCACATGAGGATGTTCATTGAGGCCAAGTTCCAGGTTATTGGAGATATCATACGGGAAAGATTTCTGGTTTTTTCTTTGGCAGGGGATGGAGACTGTGCTAGATTCTTTCTGTGAAGCTGGAAAACCCAGTGCTCAGAGCCTGCCCTAGCCAATTGGCCATATTGAGCAATGTGTTAATTTCACACCAGCCGAGAGACGGATGGGCTGCTATTCACATATATTAGCAGGGTTTTGGCTGGCAGCCACGTGCTCCCCTTGTTGAATGTGGCTTCCTCACCCAGGACCGCGTGTGGAATCACTTACCCCTATTGGCTCCCTGCCCAGACGGCCTCCGAGAGCCCCTTACATGATCAACCTGACAGACTCCTGGCTTCCGGAACAGAGACATCCACCTGAGGGCAAAGGGCTTCATGCATCCTGCTGCCGGGGCCCGGAGAGTCGGTGGTGATGTGACAGCCCCCGCCTGGCCAGTGCGTGCCTCCACGTCAGGCCGTGACATGCCCCAACTCTGGTCGTTTCCAGCATCTTGGCTACAACGGCTCCCCTGAGCATGGGAAGGGATGGGACACCCAGTGGGTCTGCCTACCATGCTGACCACACCCCAACCCATGGCCAGGAGTAGAGAAGTTCTTAAACTGAGGGTGGGGAGCTCCTGACTTCAGATCCAAGGGATGGCAGCACCCAGAATGTCAGGTTTGTCTGTAGATCGAAGCAGATTCGACCAGGCCCAGCTGTCCACCTGAGCCAACGCTGAGTCAGCGTCAGGCCGCAGTACCACGAGCACTCCCAAGGGACTCACAGGACCTGCTTACAGAGGTCCCCATGAGAGCACTGGTGCTGTCCATTAGAGCTGCCCCACACTCTCCAGGAACCGGCCCGGCTCAAAGCACATGGCCGCCATGTCCGGGACATTCCCATTCCCTTCCCTCCCCTCCTGTTTTCCACCACCTGCACTGCCCACTCCTGTCACGGGCCCACTCTACCTGTTGCCAGTGTCCCCAGGGGCTGGCATAAAGGTCTGCCTCCTAGATCTTGAAAGTGACTATGAAATGATCTTCCAAAGTGATGAATCTGCTCTTAGAGTCTGAAACTGAGAACTTCCAGAACCATGCAGATGCCAGTGTTCAGGGACTATGGGACACACCTTGGGGTAGGATACGGGCTCAATGGCACATGTCTGCATAGATAAGCCACGGTGACGCAAGGGATTCAGAGTAAGGCGGACAGCAGATGCTGCCCGCGGGACCCCTCTCTCAGATACCCTGCTCCAACCCAGTTACATGGAAAATGTCTAGTGTCCAACCCACTAGACATCTGGAAGACCCTGCTATTTCCTGTGCCATTTCATTTTCTTTCTGTTTACACATACAGAGAATAATAGAGAAAAACATAAAATAATAGAACAAAAACCAACCTTAGGAAATAAAACATTATAAATATAACAGAAACACTCGGTGACTCTTCTAGATGTTATTCCTGCCTTCCCCAGAGATAACTATTATCCTGAAGCTAGTATTCCCATGCTAGAGCTGATACTTTTAGTATATGTGATAGTAAATATCAGTGTTGTCAACAGTTTGGGTTGCTAGCTTTAAATCTTTATAGAAGCATAAATATTATCCTCAGGATCCACTGTTAACTTTTTCTTTCCTCGAGTTTTTGCTATTTAACCACGTCGATACATGTTTATTCATTTATCATCTAGTAGAAGGCCGGCTGTTAACTTTCTCACTCATATTTCTCTCTGCCCCTGGAGGATGATTTCTCCAGGGTGGAACTGCTCAATGTGGTTATGTGTATCTTCGATTTTACTAGGTATTGCCAAATGGCTCCCCAAAGCGGCTGTACTTGCACTAGCGTGAGTTCTCACCACTGTACAACCACGCCAGCACCGGGTACTCGCGTACTTTTTAATTCTTGTCGATTTGATGGTGGAAAAATGGCACCTTAATTTTGCTTTAATTTGCATTCCCCAATAATCAATGAGGCAGGGTATATTTTCATGCTTATTGACCATTTCTGTTTCCACTTCCTTATCTTACCTCTCCAGATCTTTTCTCCATTTTTCTATTGAATTGTTGATCTTTTTTTCATGTTGATTTATAGCTGCATTTATCAGCATCACTATTGACACTTCGGACTGGGTGATTCTTTCCTGTTGGGGACTGTTCTGCAACTGCAGGACCTTCAGGGGCAGCAGCTCTGGTCTCTTCTCACTGGACGCCAGTAGCAAATCCCCCCTTCCCATCGCAGCTGTGACAGCGTGTGTCTAGGCATTGCCAAATCACCCTCTGTAGAGAGCCCCTGATTTATAAGAACACTTTATTTTTCATGCACATTATTCTATTGTCAGTTACACAGATTGCATATGTCTTCACAAAGATATTGTCAGATCGTCAATAAATCTGATTCTTCTCTATTTCAAAAGCTTTTCTTTAGAGAAGTGAAGAACAGTGTATTATGTCCAATGTGCTAGTTTGGGCACTCTGTTTTCCCATCTTTGCTTCCAATCTACAAGAGATGTGTTAATATCTCTACTCTGCAGATGGGGAAACTGGGTCTAGTAATTTGTCCAAGGGCCCTCAGCCAGCAGGTAGCAGAAACAGCGTACGGGCTCAGGTCTGAATCGCAGCCTCAGTGGATTGTAAAAGCATGTGGCAGTAGGAGTTTTCGTCCCAGTTCTGTCCCTGGCTGGTTCTATGATGAGGCCCTGTCCTTTATGCGTGTCGGTTTCCTTGTGTGATAACAAAGTGGCTGGCCACAGATCCCAAAGTTCTAGGTCATTCGACTGACAGAGCGGTGTGGTTGAGAACAGAATCTGGGACCAGGGCTGCTGGGATTTAGACCTGGCTCTGCCGCTACCTGTGGCTGATTTTCATCGACTCCTTCCATGCCTTGTTCTTCTCATCTGAAGATGGAGGTCCAAATAGCACCAAACTCCTAAGGCGTTTGTGAGCATTTGACGAGACAATCCATGTAAAGTCCTCAGCACACGATGAAAGTTCCATAGATGCCACAGAATGTCATTATAATTCTACAAATAGGTGACCAGTTAGTCTGGATAAGGAAGCACTGCAAAAATGTAGATTATGCTGTAAAGAAACAATACTGTGCTACTTTTAGATAAAAATTAATAACACCAGGAAAGAGTTTTGTCAGTAAGCAACGCTCCTTCATTGAAAGATGAAGAAAGGAGCTCTGCAATCAGCTCGTCGCTTGTACGATGGAGGGGCTTTATAACAGCATTCAAGCCTACCTGTGGCTCATCCTCGCTCATCCTCCCTCCCAGGAGAATTTCACATCCCTTCTCTCATCTGTGGGTAGCACTTGGTCACTGGGCAGTGCTCTCTGCAAAAAGAAACTCTGCAAGGATATATTTTCACCCAGGGGCCCACAGGGACCACGGGTCGGAATAGGGCTCTAAATGTGTGCCTGGCTTGCTTTCCTTTCCATATATATAAGCTGTATTTGAAATGAGGAAGTCAAGCTGCTCTGAACTCATGTCATGGGGAGAAGGGAGGCTAATAGCAAGCAGGGACCCCCTTCAAACAGGGAGGCAAGGGGCTCTTTCAACACGCGCACTGAGAGAGCAGGGGCTGCCACAGCTAATGACTGCAGACTCAGAGAGGGGCTGCCTGCCGAGTGTGCCAGTAATTGGTTGTTAACACATGGAAATAAAAACCCATTTAGAAACAGAGCCCTCCATTTATTTACAGTAATCCAATGCAAGTATTTTTTTAAATAAAAAGCCTGACATAGTTGCTAGTCAGAGCCAAAACATCCAAATAGCTACAATTGTACCTCCTTACTCACTCACCTGCTCTCTCACCTCCTCTTAAAAGTCCCCCTAGATTAGGCTGAGCTGGCTGAGCCCCACGCCCACCCACTTTCGGACTCTCATTCTACCCCAAACCATTGCGGACATGGGGCCATCAGTGGATCGTGTTCTCTGATTCCTGGCAGGTGTGTCTCTGTGTCTTTGATGAGTGGAAGAAGCACAGGCTTTAGAGAGAACCATGTGCTAATTCTGACTCCAGCCCTTCCTAACCGCTTGGCCTCAGGCAATCTACTCTCTGCATCTGGGCTTGTTGCAAGTATAGACGTTCAATGGGGTTAGATATGTGGAGCGCATGGTATGGTGCCCAGCACATAGCAGGCACTCTTACAACAACCCACCCCCTCACCTTGGGCAAGGTTCACGTGTTTCTTTTTCATTCCTTCTTAATTTCAGGCAGGAAAAGCAGGATGGCCTGGAGGGTGCAGGCTCCGGGGCCAGGCTGCCTGGCTTCGAATCCTGCTCTCCTTCTAACCAGTTGTGTGACGCTGGGTGACTGATTCAAGCTCACGGTGCCTCAGTTTCTTCAGTTACAAAATGGGAATGATAAGGGTCCCCGCCTTCCAGGGCACTTGTGAGGATGCAGTGAGCACTTAGTGAGAACATGGTACATTCCAGTCGTCTGGGTTGCGGCAGGATGGAATGACGGGAGCGGGGGCGGTTACTACTCACTGCCGACAAGTGCTACCTCCCCCTCCACCTCGGCCACCTAGCACATGGATAAAGGAAAGGGCCCCCGCTTTTTGAGTTTGATCGACTGGAGCTGGGATAGCAACCATTCCACTGGTGTGGTCCTGGAGAAGGTTTAGAACCTCTTTGGGCTTCATTTCCTTTTCTATGAAACAGGAGTAACAGTAGCACCTACCCCCAACAACCCAAGTGGTCCTAGAAGTGGATTTTCCCCCAGACACTCCAGGCGAGAGCTCAGGCCAGCTGACACCCTGAGATGCTAAAGAAAGAACCCCGCTGTGGCCACTTGGGCCACCAACCTACAGATTTGTGAGCTAATAACTGAGTGGCCCTACAGATCTGTGAGCTGAAGACTGGGTGTAGTCTTAAGCCACTGGGTTTGTGGTACTTACTTACAGCAGAAAACTAGTGCAATTTATAAAAGAGAAGACCGCCACTTAAGGGAGGGGCATGGATGGACCGTGAGCTCCTAGAGGGCAGGAGCTGGCCATTCCTGATTTGGAGACCCCAGAACCTGGTATAGAGTAGATGCTCAACAAAGATTTATAAATGCATGAATCAATGACTACATTTTTTTCAGTCTATAAATAAGTACCTTGCCGGAAAAAATGGCAGGTCCTAGGATGTACTCAACCAAGAGGCAGGATAGCTGAGAACTGAGTGCTTCAGAGGATGATGTCTGGAGCTTGAGGTCTAATCTCAGCTCAGTCGGCTAGCTGTGCACCCTTTGACAAGTTGCTTAACCTCTCTGTGCCTTGGCTTTCCTATCTGCAAAATGAAGATAATAATAGCAACTCCCTCATCGGGTTGTCACAAAGGTTAGATAAAGGAACGCATAGCAAGCTCTTAGAACACTGGGTTACCTGCTGTAATTACTCAGTGCATTCTTGGTATTACTTCACGGACAGGACCGGAATCCTCCAGATATAGTCTTTGTTTTTCCAACCCTGTGCTTGGTGCCTCTCCAGGCCCCACCCCATCATACACACTCCAAGCCTAGTTTTTCTCCCCCGTAATGAGGCAAACTTTAAGAGCATTCTCCAATTTTAAAACATTTATCACTTGAAGGAGCATTGGACACTGCTATTTTAATCAAGGCAAATTCCCTTACTTTCCATTGTGGTGGCTTTCCAAAGTGGAATTCATCAGCAGAAAATATCACAATGAGAGGGGTGGGTGAGGGCTGTCTGGCCATCACCCGACCTTCCAGAAGGAAAGAGGTGGGGACACCAGTGACTTCCACAAGGCTGACTGAAAAGCAGTGGCTTGACCTTCATACATCCAGCAAAGCTGCTTTTCCGATGGTCTCATTGATTGGCAGAACTGGAGGGAGGAGAGGTATTAGTTTTGTCATTTATTTATTTATTTTTGGACTCACAGTGCCCCAATTCCAAAAACTCACAAACCAGAACTGGGTTCAATCTATTCTTCATTATACAGGGACAGATTATGTGCATCGCAAATTGTCCCCAGCACCCTTGCTCCCAGATTGTCGATGAGATTCTCATTTACCCTGCCTAAGTCCGTTTTGACATGAATGATTCTTACTGTGCGCTGAGATGGCCCTATATTAGAACCATTTATGTGGGGCCATTTTTCTACCTGTCTCCTCACCTGGAGGAGAAAGTCCTTCAGAGGGGGCACCTGGCTATCAGTCTGTCGAAGTGAGTTTAATTTTTATGCCTCAACCTCGACCTTCCTTCCAGTAGGTCAGAAGAGAGCCTTCTCATTGTAAGTATGTCCATATTCAACTCCAAGCATCAGGACTCAAACTTGAGGGCTGTCCCTGCCCCTGCTTAAGCTGACACTTTGCATCAGAGTCCGGGGACAATCTCTACAGTAGAAGCTCCCGAGGGGTGGGGACTCTCTTAGAGCTGTTCAGATTTCCACCTCCTCCTGAATCAGGGCTTCAGGGTGCTGCTCCCTGAGCGTGTCCAGGAGAGTGTGAAGCTCAAAGCACTGAACACACACCGATAGTCAAGGGTAAGCACTCAAGCTGCTAGTGATGTCCCATGTAAACCGTGTAAACGAGGCCTGGCTGACACTGGCAGTTTTATTTAACCACAGCATGGGCCACGAAGACTAAACTGTCTTTGATTTTGCTGGGGTTGAGAAGGGGTCCTGAGAAGACCCTGGCCTGGGGCCCCCGCAGGCTTAGCCCGGCTTGCAGGGTCTCGGCAGGCGTGTTCCGGGCTCCAGGAACCGAGGATGGGGGGCGGGGCAAGCCTCTGCTTGGGTTTAGCCCAGGTAAAGCTATGACTTCCTCAGATTCTTTCCCTTTCCTTGCTCGAGCCCTGACCCTTGGCAAGGTGTAGGAATCTGTTTCCACAAAACCAATTTATTTTTCCATTTATTTGATTAATTGAAACTGCTAATACTCTGGCCTCCAGGTCATAAACACCGGGTAATAAAACCCCTTTTACATCTGTCCAGTGCTTTACTGTTCCTTAAGCACTTTCACATCCATTATCTGATGTGACCCTTTGCGCCACCCTGTGAGGTAGGCATGGAGGGGACTGCAGTCCCTAGTTTATAGAGAGGGAGGTGTGTGCTGGCAGTGGTTACACGGGTGGTGTGGGGCAGAGCTGAGCCCAAGCTGGCTCTTACATTCTAAGTCCAGTTCTCTTGTAGGGGGACCAACTGACCCCGTGTACCCATGCCTGAGGGGGTTCCCAGGATCTGTGGCTTTCCATTTGAAAATGGAGAAAGTCTCAGGCAGACTGGGAGGGGTTGGTCACCCTACGTCAGCCTGGTAGACCCCAGGCTACTCTTGTGATGGAGCCCTGTTACCCCCATTAGGAGCTGCTGCAGGAGGTGGCCTTTGACCTGGCACTGGTGAGGCGCACGACATATCTGGACCATCTGCCAGGGCTGCAAGCTCAGGTCCGTCTGTGATGTTGTGTTGGGGGTGGGTGGGTTTTGGTAGGACAGGAGGTAGGGCCTGGACACGGGAGTGACCCCTCCTGCCTGGGCTGCTTGCGGAGACAGTTCACAAAAGAAGGATTCGCAGAGCCTATGGGAGCTGAGCCAGAGAAGGGACACTGACAGAAACTGCCTGGTCATAAGGACCCAAGACAGAGACAACAGTGGCCTGAAGATACAGATGGGGCAGAGGCCCATGGGTTGATGGGGCAATGGAGGCAGGAGGGAAGGGACTGGAAGAGAAGTGGGCAGACAGAGGGGCAGAGCTGGCCAGAGATGGTCCTGTGGCAGTCAGCTGTCAGCCACAGCTCCTTTCTCCTGTAGCTCTTCCCTCCAGCCTAGAGGCCCGCCCCCTCCTGATAGACTAGCCAATCCCATGTGGCTGGGTGGGAGGAGAGGGGCAGTGATTTGCCAGAAGCAGCCTTCGCCTGGGCAGAGTATTGAGCATTCAGCCTTGAACCAAAGCAGTAGCCGCCGTGAGCGTGTTTTCATCTCTGAACTCTGCGGCACCTTCTTTCTGTCTCTGGTCCACCCCCAGGACCTCTGTCACTTTGCAGACCCCGGGACCCAGGAACTTAGCTGTCACTTCGGGATGGGAATCTCAGCTCTCAGTTCCATGCACCTTGCTTATTAGCATTTTGACTTTAGTAATAGGAAGACCTTCAAATCTGATTGGCAACTCATTAAACTAAACCAAGCCCAAAACAAAGCAATTGAGTGGAAAACTGTGAATACCACCTGTAGTGTCCCACCCCCCCCCCCGTGCTGGGAGGGAGAAGCACCATTTCTGAGGTCACCTCAGAGGCAGGCGGGGGTCGGGGAGGGTTCATCACGAGCACCTGCACAGGTGCGAGGAGCTCGCCCCGTAACTGACAAGAAAGGCTCAGTGTTGGAGAAAAGATGGGAAACTGTATAATGCTGGAGGGAATGGAAATAATAAAAATACAGTAGGCATCAGTGAACAGGTGGGGTCGCCAGCTCTTTTGTGATGGCAACCATGTAGGAGGGAATCACCTGCATTTTAGCTTTCTCTCCTGCCCGCTGGTCTTGATCTTCCATCTGATTTGTATTGGTTTTGATAGATTTAATTTTTTTCTTTTTCATTACATGTATTTCTTGAAAGCTGCCTCAAATCCTGTGTCAGCTCCTCCACAAATGTGTCTTTGGACTAGAATGCTGTGGTGCATGGCTAAGTAGCTGGGGCAGCTAGCACAGCAGAGACGTGCCTCGCTGGTCCCACCCCTGCCGGGCTGCCACCGGGAGCTGTGTCGCCCCTCCCTCGGCTCAGGAGAACCCGACAAGGATGCAACTCCTCTCTGAGCTACAGAAGGCTGGACAGGTGCCCCGAAACCCTGGCCTGGGGCCTGATTGAATTGTGGCTTCCTGGATATCTCCATAGAGAAGCCAGTTTATCTTTCGGGAACTTTCTTTCTGGGGCTTCTGAGTTCCCAGGTCTTCTCCTCTCAGCCTACCTCCACCAACTCTACCATCTGGGGGAACCTGCTGTATCTACAACTTAAGTGAAATGAAAGGAAGCTTTTAAAAAAAATTCTCACCTGAGGACATGCTTATTGATTTTAGAGAGAGGGGAAGCGGTGGGGAGAGAGAGGGAAAGAAACAAGGATGTGAGAGAGAAACATCGATCGGTTGCCTCTCATACACACCCCAACCGAAGACCAAAGCCTCAATCCACGCATGTGCCCTGACCGGGATTCGAACATGTGGCCTTTCAGTTTATGAGACTAAGCTCCAACCCACTGAGCCACACTAGCCAGTGTGAGACAACTTTTATAAGCTTCTTGAGGTGTTGAGATAGCTTCCCACCTGACCTCTCTGCTTCCCCCTCCCTCCCCACAATGCACGTATCAGGTTGAGCATCCGGAAGTGTGAATCATGACCCTCCCACAGCCTCTGTAGAAGCCGATGTTGCTCTTGGCTTAAAACCTGTTTCCTCTCGGACTTCCAGGCACCTCAGGACCTGTCTGGCCCCTGCCTACTCTCTCCCTCATCCGTTCTTTCCCAGCCACCTTGTGGCTCCCTGAACACGTTAAACTCAGTCCTCCCCTAAAGTGTATACCTTTCCAGTTCCTTTGCCTGTTGCAGGGTCGTCCTGCTTCTTCATGTAGCGAGTTCCTTCTAGTTTGCTAGGGCTGCAAAGGCCGTCTTCCTCTTGCCAACCCGCTTACGCTGGGTCCCTCCCCACCACTCCACCCAACCTCAAAACTGTCTGTCACACCATTCGGCTTCCACCACAGCATTCATCACGGTCTGCAATTATCTTCTTCATTTACCCATTTACTTTTTTACATATCTCCCTGAGCCATGCAAAAGCTTCACAGGGAAGACACCTGGCACATTTTGACTCCTGCTTTGTCCTCAGCACCTAGAACAGTGGCCGGAACAGAGGAGGTTCTCAGTAAGTATTGGCGAGATGAATGTATCAGTGACTTACAGTGGGAGTTAGCCAACTATGTCCTGTGGACCAAATCTGGCCTGCTGCCAGTTTGCATAAATAAAGTTTTATGGAAATGCAGCCTAATCATTTACATGTTGTCTTTCTAGGGCTGTTTTGGAGCTACAGCGCTGGACACTGAACGCTTGCAACAGAGGTCACTTAACCTGCAAAGCTGAAAAATATTGACTACCTAACCCTTTACAGAAAGTTTGCTGAAACCATAAACCTAACAGCTTCATCCACGTGGATATTTAGTGTGTCGCTTGGCAGGAAACCAGAGACAAGAGGTCTCAGGATCAGTTCAGCGAGTCGACGAAGTCATGGAGGACCCTGGGTCCCACTCTTCTGCCCTCTGTGTGCTGTGCTGTCTTCGCTCTGGGTCCGCAGCTGCCATGGCTGTGAGCCTCACGTCCTTGCACATCAGAGCTCCAAGGAGGAAGGAGTGTAGTGAAAGCAAAAACTGGCTTTCTCCTTCCCAGGGAACTGCCTCCCTGCAAGAAAACCACCAGATGGACTTCTCCTTGTGTCTTATTGGCTAGAACTGGACCCCAAGCTCACTGCTAGACCAATCACTGACGAAGGGAACGAGGACCACCAGGACTGCTCAGACCAGTCACAGTCCAGGCCTTGAGGTTGGGTGCATTGCCTGTACACTGCTTGTAAGCAGGGAAGAAGGGCTGCTTACCAACATGCATGAATGAAACACAGCCCGTGTCTTCACACTGGACACGGCTGTGATTAAGGACTGAAGTTTGTTCATTCTCTCCCCTTGACAGAAGTAGGAACAGATGGGCACATGATTACCCTTCTTTTAGCTTTCAGGGAGATCGTATCTTTTATCTTTTCCCCTCTCCACCATTTTCTCCCCACGAACCCCCAGCCTCGACCCTCACTTCAGGCAAGCAGGGTTCAGCTGACTTTATGACAATCCCACTTGATCCAGATTTTCCTAAGGAGGCAGCCTGGTCTCAGGATAAAGAATTGAGGGACACTGAGAGAGAATGTAAAATGCCTCAAATTCTATTCTCTACCAGCTGAGTCCAATGTTTTAAACCAAATTATACAAAAGACATTTTGTTTTAATGCATTACTCTCCAGAATATCTCTGTTAAAATGGATGATACTTTCAAAAGGCTATGCGTGGTGAGTTTATGACTTCATCCCAAAGGTATAAGGTCATAGATCATCTTGGACAGAAGAAATATTGACTTTCAGGGGAGCAGGAAGCAGTATTATAATGCAAAGAGTACAGGACCATGAACGGGGTTTTTGGATTCTAGTTCTCCTCTGCCTATTAATTTTGTATGCACCTAGGAAAATTCACTTTCTCTCTCCGGACCTTACCTCCCTCATCTGTTTCAGCTGGTTAAAAGGGATCGGCCATGTCCTCTATGTGGTTGCCTGCCCACACTACTGCATTCCCATACTCATCATCCCTCCAGCCACCTTTCAATACACGCCGTTTAGTGAGTACCTCCGTGTGCCAGGAGTTTTGCTACGTGCTGTGGGTGCAGCAGCCTCTGCCCTCACAGAGTTCGCTGGCCAGTGGGGAAGACAGAAAAAGTACACCAGTATATATAATATGGCGTGACGAGTGTCATGATAGGAGAGATGACAGGGCATGGCAAGCTCATGGCAGTTCAGGACAGACAGGACAGTATGAGAGGCTTCCCAGAGGTGATGGCATCTGCATTAAGACTTACAGGAATCCAAGTTAAGGTACAGAAAGGGAGAGCGAGAGAG
>PVJI01024705.1:0-21540 GCA_004026765.1 Micronycteris hirsuta
AAAATCTTTAAAAAAAAAAAAAAACATCAGTAAGATCATTTCATTTCACTCCCCTTGGAAACTCTCACTGGTTCCCCGGCTCTCCTCTCCCCCAGCATATGTGGCCAAAAAAGGAGCTCGTAGAAAGGACCCTCCCAGGCCGACCTGACATAAACCCTGACCTGGGCAGGTCACGCGGGCAGCCACGCCCCAGGCCTGTGACTTTTCGGCACAAGGGTTTACACCAGCCACTGTCAGGAGAGGGTGCCTTGTCACCCGTCCTGCGGTCCCACCCCCGCCAGGCTTCTCCCACCTCCAGGTGGTCTTCCTGGCCTCCCTCCTTCACTGCACTGGCAGGAAAGAAGAGGCTGCTGCAGGACACTCCAGCACTTGCTCCCCTTCACCTGTCATCGGTGAGGCTGTCCCTCCCTCCCCCACACCTGGCCCGCCCTCTGCCCTTTGTCCTGTGTCAGCTTTAATATTCCCTGGAGCACTCCAGATGGTATTCCACACTGTTGGGTTTGTTTTTTTGAAAGTACGTTTATTAGAGCTGGGGGCTGTGAAACCAGGAAGGGTTAGGGTAGAATCGGCAGAAAGAGAGCCCTGGCGGGGCGGCCCTTCTTCCTGGGAAGTCAGAGAAAAGGGGCCTTGGAGACAGGTCAAGGGGTTATCTTGCGAAGAGCCTCCTCTGCCCATTGTGCCCCCTGGTTGCAAGTCCTGTGGGGTCCCTTCTGGTTTAGATGTGGGGGGGGAGGCGAGGACGTGTTCCTGGGAGGGGAGCGCCTGCGCGTCCTTTAAAGTCTGCCCCTCACTGCTGGAGCAGATACTCCCCGAAGAAGAGGTCTCCCCAGTGACCAGCACGTGGTAGGTGCTTAACAACTGGGAGTGACAGTGAATGAACAGGCGAGTGAGTGAACAGATGAACGAGTAACTGGCTTTCTTCCCCAGACCCTCATCTCACCTTCCTGCCACGTCTCGCCCTCAGAACCAGTGCCGGCTGCGCATGCACTCGGGCTCTTTGCTGCCCTGTCTGCTTGCTGCCAGCCCCTCACCGAAGCCGTGGCCATGAGCCACAGGCTTGCCCAGCCAGCGCCTTCCGTTTCCCAGCCCCGTTCCTCCTTCCTGGCCAGCCTCCTTTGCCAGGCACTTACTAACTGGGGGAGTCTGTGACCCTCGGCCGAAGGGACTACAACTGTCACTCCTACTTTTTAGGTGAGTGAGCTGAGTCAGAGACCCTTGAACCTGAGTTGTGTGGCTCTACCAGCTCTCGTGCCCCTGGCTGGGTGGATGTCCAGGTTTGAGATGGCTGGAGGGGAGCTCGGCCCTGGGAAACTGTCTCTGGGATTCGGTCCTAGGCAGGGCTGAGCTATGAGCCATGTGCTCTGGGGGCTGTGACGGGAACCCGCTGTTCTTCCTGGGGCTTCCAGATCCTTGGCCTCCAGCTGGGCAGAGGTTGCAGAGGCCTCACAGGCACCTGGGCAACAGCACAGGCCCTGGGATAGGGGTGGCGCAGGGACCTTCTTCCCCGAGGGTGCGAGCCATTCAGGTTCCAATGGCCTGAACCACGTGGCAGGGCTCCGAGGAGGGGCTGCGTAGGAGACCAGGGGCTGGGCTGGACCTGGCGGAAGGGTGAGGGGCTCCATGCTGGAGAGACATCGGGAGGGACCCACGACAGGCTGGCTCCCAGGACCCTGCCTGGTGGAGGCCTTCCTGACACCTCCTGCTGCCCCGTAACCTCCCCAAAGGTGACTTGCCTGGTAACAGACAGGCTTTTCTCGCAGAGCCGCAGCCAGTCTGAGCTCAGCCCTCTGGGGCGCTTTCACACACAGGAGCTTAACCTCCGCACAGCCTCCAGCAAGTGAGCGCTGCCGTCATCCCTTTTGGTGGATGAGGAAACTGAGGCCCAGAGAGGACTGACAGCCTCACGAGGCTGGGTGAGGCGGTGCCCCCAGCCCCACAGGCAGCACAGGCTATGCCTGCTGTCCCACCACCCAAGAGCCCCTTCCTGAGGCCCAGCCCCAGGAGTGCCCACAGTGCCAGGTGGGAGGCGGGGCTGCGGATGGTGGTCACGCCCGGGCCTGTGGGCCTGGAACACAATCCACCTGGTTAGTTGTCAGACTCAGATTTCTCCTCTCTGAGGCTCTGCGTCTCCTCCGCCAGCCAGCTGGGGGGAGTGGGTGGAGCCAGCTCCTGGAGCCCCGCCCTGCAGCAGGGCCCCTGGGCCTTCCCAGCCAGAGGCCACCAACCAATCATTCCTGGGGGGGCAGCAGTGCTGTGCTGGGGGGGCGGCCTTGCAGGCAAACAGAAGCGGGGCCTCCTGGTGCCCCCCCCTCCAGAAGTGCCCTGCGGGTGATCTCAGCGGTCCTGTGAGCGGAAGGGGCCGGTGTCCCTGCTCCCTACTGCCCTGGGCCCTCCATTCTAGCTCCTCAGGGCTGCCCCTGCCCTTCAGGCCTGGCCCCTCACCCCCTCTCCCACCTCCCGACCGGGGGCCTTTGCTCCTGCTGGCACCTGACCCCAGGGTGCCCTTGGCTCCATCTTTGGTTAGAACTACTGGCTTTCAAGGCCCAGCTCAGATACTCCCTCCACTTTCCCCGTCGCTGCACCTTCTCACTGTGTCTGCTGAGGGCACTGGGCACTGGGCGAGCACTTCCCAGCCTTTATCTCCTGGAATCCCATCAGCAACCAGACACAGCCTGGGGGAGCCCAGCTTGGCCTCCACTTCCTGCTCCGAAACTCAGGGCAGGCCACAGGGAGGGAAGGGTGTGGGCTGGGCCCTGCTACTCTCTCCTGGGAGGCTGCCCTGGGCGGGCTTCACTCCACGGTCTCTCTGGGACTGGCTGCTCAGGGCTGCAGGGAGGGGTCCTCAGCACCCTGCCCCTTCCGAGTCCCCAGGGACGCACTCCCGCCCCACCCAGGCTCGGCAGCCCTGCATGGCTGCTCACTGACAGTGAGTGACTCGAGCTCCTCTGACCCTCAGCCTTCTCCTCTCTGAACTGAAGATGACAAGACTTACCTGAAGGCCCAGGTGTTGCAATGAGTCAGGCCTTTGTAACTTAATAGGCTTCACACCTACAGGTGGGTAGCTACCAGGAGCTGCTACTAATGATAACTGATCTGTCCAACAACCAGGCCGTGGGCGAGCCCGGAGGAGAGGGAGGCAAGGCAGCGCCAGCACCCTGACCTCCCCTTCCCCCTTCCCTGCCAACTGTCCCCTACACCACCTTCCTAGCATGCATTTGTCCTTCTACCGGGCCTGCACTCCTCTGTGACCCCAGCACTCCGCAAGGGCCCTGCACCCAGGAGGGCACGGGGTGGGGTTAGGGCAAGGAAGGGTCTCTGAAATCTTCCCCCCCCTCACTTTACAGATGGAAAGCCGAGGCCCCGGGAGGTCGGCTGCTGGCCCAGGACACGGTGAAGTGGGGCAGCACCAGGCGGCCGCAAGCCAAGCCAGGGACCTTAAACCAGGTCTTCAGTTTGATCTCAGGTGGGGATCTGGGTTCCGGAAGGCTCCAAGGGCTGCAGTTACAGGCCAGTTTTCAGGCCAGTGTGCAGGGCGTCCTGGGGACACAGCCGTACGCTGGCCTGCACCTGCCCCGACTGGAGCTCGGGTGTCTGGGTGTCCACAGCACCCTGGGCAGCTAGGGTGTGGGGTCCAGTGAGCCAACTCCAAAAAGGGCTTCTGGGAAAGTGAGAGGCACCCACTCTGCTGGGTCTCCAGGGAAAGGGACAGGGACCCAAGTGGCCATAGTGGCATAAGCCATCCCCAGGCATCCTGCGCTGAGCACCAGAGGCCCCCCCCAGCCTCCAGCCCCACTGCTGCAGCCCCTCAGTCCCTGCCCGCTCAGCCCCACCCCTCTCCACAGCCCAGTGTGTCCTTCACTGGGCTACCTGTCCCCAACTGCTTTCTTCCTGGGTATGCACAGAGCAGCCAGCAGAAACCTAGGGCAGACCCTTCTTGTCCCCAGTGCCTGCAGGGTAAAGTCCCACACTTGTTTGTGATGTTCAAGGCCTTCCGCCTCTGCCTCTGCGTCTGCACTGCCCTTAAGAGGGGAGACAGGGAGTGTCCCCCGGGAGGAGGTGGTGGTGCAAGGGCTTGTCCAGGTGAGAGTGGGCTGGCTGCCCTGAGCTGCTGGACCAAGCACAGCTTCCTGGCCGAGGCTGAGCGTGTGCGAGGGCCCTGCGTGTGCGGTGGGTGTGACACGGAGTGTCTGGTGAGAGCACTGAGCTGCTGTGGCCACATCTAGGACGACTTCTCCACCGACTCATAGCAACAGAGCTCCTCAGGCTCCACCTTCGGCCTCCCCCGGGCCTGGGCCTCAGAGAGCTCGGCAGGGAGTGTCTGCCCTTGGTCAGGATGGTACATGGGGCAAACAACTGGGCTTCCAATGCAGATGGAGTCTCAGGTATGGCCAACTCCCAACCCCGAGACGGCTGAAGCCACACCCCCAGCTCCAGCCCCACACCAGGGTTGAGGCCCTGCGGCCCAGAGGCAGACCCCTCTTATGGTCCATTGGACCTAAGGGCCCCCATGTCTGACTCTGTCCTGTGCTCTGGCCGCTGTCCAAGAGACGCTCCAGGCTGCAGCCTTGTTCTCCATCCCACCCCCTGGTCACCCACTGCCCACTGGACCAAGGACACCCTCCTGTGCCTGTTGCTGGCTCTGACCACTTGCTGGGTGGGCCCTGGCACCATCTTCCCTGGGCTCGGCCTCTGGACTCTGGCTGCCCAGGGGGAATCACCCACTAGTGGAGCAGTGGCCCCCGGGTGTGTGCAGGTCAGCAGGCAGCCCCTGTGATGGCTGTGGCTAGTGTTCATGTCCCTTGTCTGAGGATAGCACGTCCGGCTCCAAGGAGGGGCCCAGGTGGCACCGGCTCCTCGAATGGAGGGCCCTGCCAGGCACAGCCGCCTGCTGGGGTGGAGGTGCCTCACAGAGCCCCAAGGTGCGCAGGCCTGAGCCCTCTTCATGCCTGTCTTCTAAGAAGTCACACCCAGGCCCCAGGATTGGACAAGGTCCAGCCGGCAGGCCCCTCCGCGAGCCTGTGACTGTTCCAGGTGGGGAGACCGCGTAGTGGGGCAGCGGCATCTGGGCGCCACGCTGGCCCTGCAGACAGCTTCGTGAAAGGCGGAGCGCACACCGGGTGAAGACCCCAAGGTGGGCGCGTCCAGGGCTCCGCGGAGCACCAGCGCGGGGCGTGGTCTCGGGGGGCGGGGCCTGCTGAGAAGCTGGGCACCGGCGGTGGCCTGCGGCGTTGGGGGGCGCCCCTGCCGGCCACACTTCCTTCCTGTTTGGGGTCTTCTGTCTCGCCAGGCCGGTCCCGCCGGGGCCCTCCCCGTCCGCAGCCCGCCCCTACGCCTCTGACCCAGTGACCTGGACGTGGCGACAATGACAACGTGAACAATAAGGGGCGCTTTGGCTCTCCCTGCGGCACCTTCCGCCTTTCCCAGGCCCCCCGCCCTGGGAGGGTCCCCAGCAGACATCCCGCGCCAGTCTTCCGCCTCCGTCCAGGGCCTCGTGCCAGCCGCTGACGCCCCTAGTTCAGCCCTCCTCGCCGGCCCGTCGCCCAGTCCCTCCTCAAAAGCCCCCTTCCCCAGGGGGACCCAGTTTAACTCCTCACCTCTGCCACTTCCTTCTGGACACAGCTCTCGACCTCCGCGCAGGAACCTTCCGAGCAGGGGAGGCACCAAGGCCCAAAGGCGAGGCAGCCGGGAGGCCAGGCCAATGTACTGTCGCTGGGGGACAGAAGCTTCCACAATGACCACCAGCAACGTGGCTCGACGTGACCACGAGACCCAGCCGAGCCTCTTCCCGAAGACACAGTGGTGTGGCTTGTCCCTGAGCGGCCAGCAACCTGAGAAGCAGCCCATTGCCCCCAGCAGCGAGGGGCCCACAGGAGGCAGGGCCACCTCTCATTTCTGTGTGTTCCCCTCCACCCAAACCACTCCTGGGGGGTCCTGGGGTTTTCTAAGGGAAAAAGGTTTCTGTAACCACAGTGTGGTTACAGGAGCAAAACGGCTCCCCCAGGGAGAGGCCCCGGCACTTCCCTCACAGTGGGTTTGGGGTCCGCCCACAAGAGAAGGGTGAAGCTGGGGTGCTCACAGCTGGCCTGGCCAGGCCCGGGGTCCTGTGCGCAGTGCAGGGCCAGGCCTCTGTGTGGAGTGTGCAGAAAGCGGCGGGCGCGGATACCAGCCTGGCTCTGTGCTCCAGGGCCGGGCTGTCTCACCCGCAGACCCTGAGGTGGGTCTTCGGCCCACAGCTGCGTCCCCAGGGACGAGAACCATGTCTGACCCATACCTGGTGCACAGGAAACTCTTGTCTGACACCCCCAGGAGCATTTCACGGTGGTTGTTTTTCCCACTCACGCAAGTAGATGAGGGGGGCCCGGTGCAGTCACTGCCTGAGGCTAAGCCCCGTCAGAGATGCAGCCCTGGACCCAGGGTCGGGGGCCGTGGGGCCTCAGCTCATCACTGCAGACATGGTCCTGGAGGCCAGGGGCATCTGCCTGAGTCCCTGAAAACTGTCTGCTGAGGGCATCTGGGGATGGCTGCGTAGTCATTACTGCTGGTGACACTATGGCACCCACCCCCCGAGCTGGGTAGATTTGGCCTGTGGACCACCCTGGCTTCTCCAGGTCTCTGCTGCCCTAGCTCCCAGGCTATTTGTTCAAGGGTCCTCCTCACTGTCTCCCCAAAACAGAAAGTCTTTCTCAGTGCTCCCAAGGGTGACCTCTGCCCAGCACTTCTCACCCCATGTGGTCCCTGCTGGGTTACAGGTCAGTCTGGTCCTTGCAGTGGGCATCCCCTGAGGGCAAGTCCCAAGGGGCTGATTCCAAGGTGGCACCAGCAAGGGGTGGATGGAGGGAGAGGAATGGATGGATAAATGGATGGATGAGTGGGTGAGTGGAGAGAGAGAAGGAGGGAAGAGTAGGGGGGTGGGTGAATGGATAGGTAGGTGGGAGGTGGACAGGTGGGCGGGGGGTTGGACAGGTAGGTGGGTAAATGGACAGGTGGGTAGGAGCATGGACAGGCAGGTGGGGGGATGGACAGGTGGGTGGGTGGCATGTTCCCAACAGAGGCCAGCAGATCAGCTTTGCCTCCCTGCACCCCTGAAGTGCTCCAGGATTTCAGGCCAGCGAGCCCAGAGGCTGCCCATACAATGGCTGAGCAGGCGGGCAAAGTGCAGCCTGCAGAAGATGGGGTTCAGGGAGCAGGAGAGCTGCCTTTGTGGTTTGAGGGCTTTCCCCTGGGAGAAGGCGAGGATGCCTCCTCCTGCCCTGTGTCCAGGGCAGGACAAGGACTGGTGGTCGAAGTGGCAGGCAGATGGTGCCTCGAGACAAAGCCAGCTGCCAGCACGCATACCTCTCTTGCTCACAATGTAAAGAGAGGCCAATTTTCCTGCTAACTCACAATTTCTGTTCTGAAACGGACGATGACCCCAGACATTTTGTAATGAACAAAGTGCCTTCTTCACGCACGGCACCCACAGCCACACTGAGTCCCTCAGATTGTGACTGGCGCAGAGCTGAGCTGCGCCCTCATTCTCCCTGGTCCCCCGCATCACACAACGTGGCTGTCCACCGAAGGCAGCTCCCCAGGGGGAGCAGGTGGGTGGTTGCGGGGATCTGGCTGCTGGAGGGGAAAGGCTTCTCTCCGGGGCGATGAGAATGATGGTGTCAGGTGGCAGGGATGTGGCACATCCCCATGAATGTACGAAAACCACTGAACGGTATGCTTCAGAAGGGCACATTTTACGGAAAGTAAAGTGCAGATCAATAGAGCTGTTATTATATATATTTTAAATATATAAATACACTTTCACGCTGACTGCTGACCCCCACTCCCCAAAGACAAGGTTCCTGGGGCGGTGGGCTGTGCCCCCACCCGGTCAGCCCCCAGCAGCGCTCGAGCACCCCCCCACCCCCATCTGCCCGCAGACACAGCCCAGCAGCAGGAGCAGGAGGCAGAGGTCAGAGGATCTTGTGAAGGAGCAGAGTCCTGTTATCATCGTAGTTGCGATAAAGACAGTGGCTGCATCTTCCAGGTGTCCTCTCATTCAGCTTCAGGATGACCTTGAGGTCAGGTACCTCAACCCCACTTTACAGACGAGGACACTGAGGCTGAGAGACATCACATGACAGCTGGCAAGTGGCAGAGCTGGACCTGGAGGCGAGGCCTCTCCGAATGTACCTCCAAAGCTCTCGCCCCTCTGGGAGCCGGGCTCACATTTGCTTTCTGTAGCCCAATGTTGGGGGGTGGCGCATTAGTTTACGCTGGTGCCATTTACACTTTTCATTTTACGGGGTTTAAGCTCTTCACGCAAGGCAAGACCTTTCCTGAGGACAGCCCCTTGTACAGAGGAGGGCAGTAGAGCAGGGCCCTGCCTGGTCTCTCTCGGGTGCCAGGGGGCTCCGACCCTCCTGGGACCTCCATCCTGACTTCAAGTGTGTGTAACTTGTCCTGTGACCTTGACCTGCTGAGCGATGGACAACGGGAAGTCTGTTTGCTGACCAGACCACCTGGATTAGACAATCCTGAGCTTTGCCTGGGAGGAGAGGCGTTCCCTCCCCCTCGGGGTGGGCCGGTCCCTGGGGCCCCACTGAGCTCCTCTCTCTGTGCTCTGCCCTCCATGAGGCTGATTTTACAGGTTTAATCATTAATGAGCACTTTTGGCCTTAGGTGGCAGGTTGGAATTTGGGAGCTGTGCCCAGGAGCCATTATCTCAGACACATTATTTTGTGTAAAATCACGTTTAGCTGCCATTAGCTGATAAAGCTGGAAAAAAGAGGGGTCTATTAACCAGGACTGGCCTCTTGGCATCTGGGGCTCCGTGGGAGGTAACTGAGGGACCTGCCTTTTAGGGGCCGGGAAACAGCTTCTAGAGAACTTGCCTTGAAACGGGGCCTGGCTGTAGACCCGGCCATGCACCGCCCCTCCTGGGGCTTCGGGGGTTGGGCAGATCCAGCAGAAGCGGAAAGGTTGGTGTCCACTTGGGCCCGTTTGTTCTGTGGTCCCTGGTCCCTGCGTGAGAAGTTGCTGGGATACACGGCTCCCCGACCCTCCTGGTCCTGGATGGTGGGGGCCCTCTAGGCAGCGAGGCCCACCTGTCCCTTCGCTGCCCTGGGAGGAGGGGCTGTCCCCTGGGAGGAGCAGCGAGCTTTGGGTCCCTGCAGGAGTGAGCGCCCGGACCCAGTGTGGATTCCAGCTCTGCTGTTGGTCAGAGCTGGACGTCGCCTCCTTGCCCTGAGCCCTGCGCCAGCTGGCCTGATGCCCACCCCCCCCATTCTTGCGCCCCCCCACCAGGACAGCCCTTCACAGACACAGGGGCCTCCCACCCGCCAGCCACCCTGCCGCCTTTCTGCTGGGGTGCCTGGCTAGAAGGGGTGCTGATTTAGAGAGGCCCACTGTGGAGGCTGAGGCTGTCCCCAGCTCCCTCACAGGACCCCCCCAACCCTGGGCTTCACCCCCAGAGCCCCCAAAGCTCCTGTCCGGGGTGGCTCTCCCTCTCCACACCCTCGCTGCCCTGCCGCCCCTCTGGGTCGACACAGACCACCGCTCCGCCTGAAGTGCTGGCCGCCAGAGGGCCATGGTCACAGGCCCCACTGAGGTATCAGACCGTCTGGGCGTCCCCAGCCCTCTGCCCGCTTCTCCCCAGGCACCTGAGACTGAAGCCTCCAAACCTGCCCCTGGCCGCAGTACCCTCAGGCTGCCGCCAAGTTCTGCCCATCTCATCCCCCACCACAGTGGCACGCCTGGCAGGCCGGTCACCTCGGTTCCACTCATTGATGACGCGCAGCCAGCCCAGCCTCAGCCACGCCACCTTGTGAGCTGAAGGGCCGCAGGCTCTCAGACCGGGGAGGGTCGGACGGGTGGGTGTGAGCGGGGCCTGGGTGCAGCCACGGCCGCTGTCTGCTTCCCCCAAATGGTCCTTCCTCCCCAGGGGGCTGGGCTCCACTTCCCTAGTCCCCACTGTCCTGCGAGGCTTTTGGGCCTGCCTGTCCTCCTGCCCGCCCCCAGCTCCAGCTGGCCAGACACTCCCAGAGGCTCTGCAGGCAGGCTGTATGCTGGCCTTGCTCGACACAGGCACCGGAAGACTGACCGGGGCTACAGGAAGGGCACACCCATGTGGGGCTTGTCCACTGCCTCCCTGGGAGCCTTCCTGGAATCCAGGAAGTAAAAAAGGGCAGGGCCCCCCAGACCTGGCTGCCCAGAGCAGGGGTCCCGGAGAAGGCGAGAAGGCTCACAGAGAATGGGCCCTCTGAGCCCCTTCTGCTCGTCCCCACCTTTGCAGCCCTGCGGCCTCCAGGCCACCAGGCTGGCTCCCTGCTTCGTGTTTGCTGTGGCCCCGTCCATGTCCCCCCACGTCCCTTGTTTCTCAGGATTAGAGTCTTTTTGTCCGTCTCTGTTGTTTTCAGGGTCTAGTCTTGAAACACTCGGCCCACAGAGTGGCCACAGAGACAGGACACGCTACTCTGTCGTCAGGCTGCACAGGAAGCAGGTTGTCACTCAGTGGCCCTGCTTCACGAAGCCGCCTCCAGGCCCAGGCGGAACTGTCAGCTGCCTGCTCCCTGTCCTGGGAAAACACAGCTTGGTGAGAAGACAGCACCGCTGGCCCCTCCTGCCCGGGCTCCACGGGGGCGGAAGGCACACCTCCCTGAACAAACAGGCTGTGTAGGCTCGGGCACAGGAGGGGAGCAGATGCTTTCCAGATGTTTGAGGAGCAGCCTCCCATCCCCGCCAGCCCAGGCCGCTCCCGCTGAGTGCCCTGTATACCCGCCAAAGGATAGCATGGGGCCCTGGGGCAGGAGGGGCTGCAGGGAGGCTACAGGCCTGGGTGGGGTCCCCTGGGCCCTGCTAGCCCCCACAGTGTGGCCCTGTGAGTACCAGAGCGGGGGGTCCTGGCCTGGCCTCACCCGCTCCCTGCCAGGCTGGGGCACAGGCCCGGCCACAGCCCACTCTGGTTGCGTGCCAAGTGGGACAGGCGCGGCGGGGAGGCTGCCTGTGAGCGGGAGGCCTGGCGGAGGGACCGGGCCAGCCCTTCCCTGCATACCTGACACTTCCTGGCTACAGCCCCAGAGCTTTTGTCTCGAGAGGCCGGCCCGGAAGCCCCTGTGCACAGGCTGCTGTGATAAGGGTGACTCTCCAGGCCACAGTCACTGACTTGCAAGCCACTCCCTTCCTGAGCCTCCCTCTCCTCATCTGTGACCTGGGGAGGGGGCGCGTCAGGGCGCTGCCTCAGCGGGGTCCTCTGGAGGAGATCACAGAGTCAGGCACGGGCTTGCAGTCAGGGCCCGGACAAGGCCCGGGGTGCAGACGAAGGGCATGGGGCTGACCATGGGTTCAGGGCACCCTGACGAGAGGCCCCTGATGGCTGGTAGCTTCAAGGCCCAAGCACACCTGTGCGCTCAGAGGCTGAGCCGGGAGGCTGGCCAGAGGGTTTGCAGAGCCCAGCTGCAGGGGAGGTGGCTGGCCTCCCATTGTCCCCAGGGGCCTCAGGACAGCACAGACCAGCGGATGGCGGCTGGGGCGGCTAGGCTGACCTCTCTGTCCAGGATTCCCACATTGCCACAGAGGGAGGCCTCGCAAGTGCCATCAGCCAGGGTTCAGAGAACACGAGCTGGAGAATTTGGCCCTTGAGAGTCTCCACACCCTGCTGCTGTCCGCGCCGCCCCAGCGATGCTATGGGGGTGGCCCTCGCTGTTTCTTTGCCGAAGAGGAAGACCAGGCTTAGCGTGTGTCACCTCTGGGAACCGAAGCACCAAAGAAGGCCATGCGTGGCTGGGAAGGAGGGCCCGCCCTGCACTGGGTCTCAAACTCCTCCGGCTCCAGGAGCCTCACCCCGATATCGGGGGGTGTGGTGGAGGCCTCACTCTGGTGGTTCCTCCTGCAGGCTACAGGGGGCTCGGGGACGGCCATGGTCAGGGCTGGCAATGCTAGTCTTGAAAACGGCCACAGTCACAGTGGCCTCTGCTGGGCTGCTCTCTGGGCAACAGGTTGGGGGCTGGGGTGGGTGGCAGCCTCTCCCGTCTGCAGCGTGGATCCCGTCTGCGGAGGCTGCTGACTGTCCACCTGTCACGTCCACCTTCGAGAGTGTGGACACAGGGCAGAGCCCAGTGCTCAGGCGCAAGGATCTGGCGGAGCCCCTACAGGTATAAACCACATGCAGGGACCTCCAAGCACACCCCGCCATTCCCTTACATGGGGATCCAAGGTCCGGTCACTGGCCCAGTGGCCGCAGGGTCCCGACGTGGGCCCCTGACTCAAGCTGACCAATCAGAATCTCCCACCTGGAAATCAGACTCCATATTGGCCCTGGGGAAGCCTCTTCCATACATAAATATTAAATATTTCACTGGCTGGTGTGGCACAGTGGATTGAGGGTCGGCCTGTGAACCGAAAGGTCGCCGGTTTGATTCCTGGTCAGGGCACAGGCCTGGGCTGTGGACCAGGTCCCCAGTGGGGGGCACGCGAGGGGCAACCGCACATCGATGTTTCTCTCCCTCTCTTTCTCCTTCCTTTCCCCTCTCTAAAAATAAATAAAATCTTGAAAAAATATATAAAAAATTGCATTTCACAACTGTGTTGGCATAACTATGAATATATTCATATTACACACAGAGACTTTTTTCTTTCTGATTTTAGAAGAAACAAAAACATTTTGGGGGTCCTGGTGCTGCACCCATGGAGACCGCGGAGCTGGCCTGCCAAGCTCCTCGTCCACTGGGAGACGCCCCGCTCCTCCCGGCGGGTCCCCTTGCCTCCTGAGGAGTCCAGCACTGGCATCTCGGTGCTGGTGGTGAGAGAAATGAGGGCCTCGCCCTGCCCCCTGCTGTGGCTGAGACCCCGAGCGTGGCTTTGGCCACCACCGCTGCAGCCTCCTTTCCAGGTGAGGACCCTGAGACCTGGGAGCTGGCTGCCCTGCCCGGGTGCAGACACGGGATCTGTCGCCAGGGTCGGAGAACTCACATTCAGGTCGCTCCTCTGAAAGAGACCAGCTTCTCCTGCCACTGCTTTCCTGCCTCCTCAGGGTTCCCTACCTTTGCTCTTAGGCCAGGTCACGGCCGGAAAGGCCTGGAGAACAGGCCTGCGGGCGAGAGGCAGGCAGTGGGCAGGACACACTCCCCAAGTGGGCAGGGGGTACTCCAGACCCCTCCAAGCAGCCCTCCAGTCTCAAGGCCAGCTCCTCCCACATCCCCCCACGACCCTGCGTGTTCCTGGCATAGAAGCACCCTCGAGGTCACCCTGCCAGAGGAGAACCTTTGGGAGACTCAGGTTCCATGGTCCTGCCCAGGCAGCAGGCTGAGGCCCGGCTCACTCAGGGCAGAGGTGCCGCCCGGCTGCCTCTGGCTGCTCAGAGAAGCCCCGGGCCCCTTGGAGCTGCACCAGCCTCTCCCTGGAAGGGGAAACGCAGCGGTAAGGGTGGATGTAAAAATAGAAGCTCCAGCCAGTCCGGGCAGGCCTAGAGCCTTCCGAAGGCTGTACTGGGCACACCAGGCATCAGGCCAGGTGCCTGCCCACTGGGCCCCCTTTCCTCACACTTCCTCAGCTCCTCTGGGGCCCCCAGCACCAGGATGGACACAGATGGGGCCACCAAGGCCTTCTGGGCTGGACACTGTGGTGGGAGCCCGTGACGCACGGGGTGGCTGGCCAGGGCCGCACAGGGCAGACCCAGGCTGCACAGTCCCTCCAGCGGCCGGCCCTGCGGACACACCAGGGAGCGGGGCTGGGAGTCAGCGTTCAGGGAAGAAGGCGCTGGGCCCCCCTCCCCGCCACCCCCAACCGGAAGAGCATGAGCGCGGTGCCATGCAGTCCTGTGACAGCAGTGGCTTCCGGGGCTGCCGTGAGGCTGGGGCGAGCACGCACAGCACACGGCAGTGGGCGCACGGGGCTCCCTGCCGCCATCTGACTGGACATGCGGTGCCGTCCTCACCTCTGCCCACCCGGTGGCCCAGGCAGTCTGACCTCTAACCTTTCCCACACAGGTTCCGTGGAAGGCTGAGGGTGGGCAGGCGCCGTGCTCTTAGGGAGGGACCCGGACTCTCCTGCCTTGGCCCTGGGTGTGGGGCTGAAGCCTGGCTCTGGGGCCGGCCGAGCGAGCCCTGGGTGCCATCCAGAGGCCTGCCTCCCGCTTCTCCCACGCCCTCCCGGGGCAGTCGGGGCCCCCGGAGCCTGTGCCCTCAGCCACGTGCAGCCGCAGGCCCTGCCCTGGACCCTGAGCGCTGGGGGCTGGCGCATGCAGACTGTGACGTGCAGGGGTCAGGGCTCCTCTCCGGGGCCGCAGCACCTCAGCTCCTGCAGGCCATCCCTCCACCCCATTTCCCTCCTGACCTCGGGTCCCCACATTGCTGGTCATCTTCTGGCCATGCCCAGCTCACCTGAAGGTGAGTCGGGCACAATGAGTCACGGGAGCCCAAGGGAGTGGGTTACGAGCAGACTATCTCTCTGAGAAGCTGCGGGAGTGATAGTGACCTCACAGCCAGGGTGACCTGACCTGCAGGGGAAGGGGGTCCCCGCCTGAGCTTCACCAGAGGCCGTGTGTAGTCCAGGCTGTTGGGGACCAGAGCAGGAGGGCAGGGCCCCGGGGGGGCAGGAGGGGGCCTGTGCCCAGTGCCACCCTCATGGAGGCCTCACCTGTAAGTCAGCTCTGGGGGGAACTGGGCATATGGGCCCTTGGCCTGAGTGTCCCTCAAACTGGCACCTCACCCCCCGCCTGGCCCTGGCCCTACAGGCTCTTCTGTGCTTGTGGGGAAAACTGGGGCCCAGCTGCCTTCAGCCTGGGACCCAATCAGGAGAGCGGCTCAGTGCCACCTCCCCACCCCCAGCAGGGCAGCCCTGGAAGCAGGCCTGTCCATCTGGGCAGGACGCAGCGTCCTCCGCACAGCCTGGGCTGCGGCCGCAGGGCAGAGGGGCCCAGTCGCTCAGGATGTTGAGGGCGTTGGCATGGTTGCCAGCTAGGGGGCAGAGGGCGGGGGCTGAGCCCGCCTGCAGCTCAGCGGCTCCTCCAGTCCTGGGCACCTGCTGGTGGCACCAGGCTGTTGCTGGGTAGGCAGGAGGGGCCAGCATGGGGCATCTGGACACTGACCAGCCGGAGCTCTGAAGTCCCTCCCTGACTGCTCACTCCGCTGTTTTCTTTCCTTCTTTTTTCCAATTTAAATTATATTTTATTGATTCTGCTATCACAGTTGTCCCAATTTTTCCCCCTCGGCCCCCTCCACCCAGACCGCGCCCCCCCTCCGCTCCCTCAGGCCATCCCCATGCCATCGTTAGAGTCCGTGGGCCACGCATGTAAGTTCTTCGGCTGCTCCATTCCCTGTGCTGCACTTTCCACCCCCGCGACTGTTCCGTAAGCACCACTCCGGACTCTGGTTATGTTCTGATGACCAAGCCGTACGTGCTCGGGATGAGACCTCTGAGCACCCAGTGGGTGGAGCCATTAGCTGGGTTCCTGGAGGGGACGTGACAAGCCCCATCACAATTCATCAGCATCAGCAGCAGGCGACAAAAAGGATTTAGTCAACATCCCCGGGGCCGGGTGAGGTGGGGAGCAGGGCTGCTGGCTGGCAGATGGAGTCTGCACTCTGCCCTCTCCATCCTAAATCTGACCAAAAATACGGGTATTTTCTGCACCCCGCTGGTGAGGCAGGGGCTGGTGTGGGGGCTGACAGCGGGTGGGCACCGGCACAAGACTCCCTTCGGAGGGACTCCGCGCTGTGACCAGTTCGTCGCCCGGATGTGGGCTGAGCTCCTCCCCCACCCCCATGAGGAACACAGGTCACCCAAGTTCATACCCATGCAGTCTCACCATCGGCTGCTGATGTGACATTACAGCCCCGTTTTACAGACAAGTAAACTGAGTCCTGGGGCAAAGTTCACGTGTTCCAAGTCACACATTACTACTAAGTGGCTGAATTTGATGTGAACCTGCTGTGCTCGGACAACAGGAGTCCTGTAGGCAGTGGGGCCAGGCAGGCGGGCCCATGGCTGTGGGGTCGGAGTGGGGAGGGCCGCAGCCCCCCCACGCCCCCCCAGTGGTGCCCTAGGGTGAGCAGCGCGGCCCCGTGCCCAGAGCGAGGGCTCTGGCCTCCCGCCGCCCAGGTCTGAACCTGGGCTCTGCAGCGCACTGGCCTTGCGCCCTCAGACAGCTTCCTTACCTGCCCGGAGCCTCAGCTTTTCGTCTAGAAAGTGGGTTTGAAGACCGGCCCGCCTGACGAGCTGTTCGTTGGGAGGGTAAACCGAGGCTGTGCGGAGCGTGCGCCTGTGCCCACCGGCCATGATCGTGAGCAGGTGGTGCCGGTTCCGAGCACTCACCTTCGAGAGAGACCTTGGCCTGCTCGTGGGGCCGCTGACCCTGGCCTGTGTCCTGCGGAAGCACTGAGCGTGGTGCCTGGCCCAGAGCCCAGCCCACAGCAGCACCTTGCAGGGTGGTGATAGAGGCCCCTCACGGGCCCAAAAGCCACGTCTCCCCCAGACCCGTCAGAAGGGGTCTCAGCGGCCGAACCTCCAGAACGTCCACCACAACTCCAGGGTCCGCCCGTGGATGCCGGGTTCTTCCCACCCCCGCAGGGCTTCTGCTCTTTTTTTTCCTGGTCAGGCCTTGGCAAGGACACTGGAACCCTACTGTGTGCCAGGGGACTTCCCTGGTCCTGGCACCTCCTGCCCCATGCCCACCCCCTCTTGCCTGCCAGGACAGCTTTCACTCCTGCCCCTCACAGCGCCATGCCCAGTGCCATGCCCAGCTCCCGGCCCACACGCGGCTCTCCAGGCCTTGGCCCTATGGACAGGATGCTGCTGCCCACCAGGGAGCAGGGGCTCCCAGAGCCCAGCGGTCACCAGGCAGCAGGTGTGACCTTCCAGAAGGCTGACCTTGGCACTTGTTTTTTCCTGGTGCCCTCAAGGCATTCCACGAGGCCTGGCACACATCTCTCTCGGGTCTTGGTGTTCAGGCCATGGCGGCCCAAGCTGAGGGGACCCTCAGAGTCCCTGGGGGAAGCTGGGACCTGGGCTCATGTCTGGATGCTGAGAAAGGGGAGCAGTGCGGAATGCTTGTGGGTGCTGCCATCAACCATGGGGGCCTGGGAGACGCCGCTAGGGGGTCTTGAGTTCGAAGCTCCTAGCAGGGGTATTGCAAGTACTTGACAGAGTCTGAGATACCTGTTTTCCACTACTGCACGGTGCTGGGGACCAGGCTCGCTGTGCGTTTTTCTGTTTGGTTAATTAATTAAGAAAACATCCATGGGTATTGGGCCTGAAAAACACTAGGGCTGGATTTTCCAGCACCTTCAAACACTTAGGAGATGCTTGTTGAAGCCAGGCTGGGTGTGACATCTTTCTTCTGGTCCGGCATGCTGCAGTGTCCGCCTGCCTCTGACCCACAGTCCAGCCTGAGACCGTCATGGAGGAGGCGGCAGCGCGTGCTTGTTGAGTGAATAAATGACCTGGATGGGAGAGCATTCCTCAAATGGAGGGGGCTGACAGGTTGAGAGGAGCGGGGACAGAGGGTGGGGCTGCATGAGGCTCTTAGGGTGTAACTCTTCCACACCCTTGCAAGAAGGGTGTAATTTAAAATTTTATTTATTTGGTCCCAGTTGGTGTGACTCAGTGGACTGAGCACTGGCCTGTGAGCTGAAGGATCGCCAGTTTGATGCCCAGTCAGGGCACAGGCCTGGGCTGTGGGCCAGGTTCCCAGTTGGGGGTGTGTGAGAGACAACTAAGCATTAATGTTTCTCTCCCTCTCTTTCTCCCTCCCTTCCTCTCTCTCCAAAGATAAATAAATAAAACCTTTAAAAAAGAAAAAAAGAAAGAAAATTTTATTGATTTGAAGTAATCAGTAATTTTCAAATGCGGTCTCACAAAAATTAAAGCAGTGCCAGTAAAATCCAGGCCCTCGTCGATAGACCCCCTTTCGCCTTGCCCCCCTCGGCGCGCTCCCTGCTCTGTTTCAAGGGGCCTTTGCCGGACGTCCCGTGCATTGTTCACACGCTGCCTGTGTCACCGCATGGTCTGAGTTTTGTGACTGCGTGTGTGTCTTCAAGCCCAAATGGGGTCGCTCTGTAGGTGTGGACCGTAAGTTGCTGTTCCCCTTAAGCAAACTAAATCTTGGAGATCTTGCCCCCCTCCAAGCCCCACACCGTCAGGATGTGGAGACTCCACCTAATGACCTGCGGGGAGGTGGCCAGGCTCATTTTATAGATGAGGAAGTTGAGGCTCAGAGAGGCCACGTGATGCGCCAGGGTTCTGGCTGGAGGGAGGGTCAGGGTCTGGGGGCGACAGAGAGGGGCCAGCGTGACTGGTGAGGGTGTGGCAGGAGAAGGGGGTCCAAGGCCAAGGTTCAGATGCTGGAGGGAGGAGACTGGGGCCCCCGGGCCCTCTGTGATCTGGCTGTAATTCAGCCGTAATTCCGGTGTTTGCCGAGTGCTCCAGCTAGATGCTGAGGGACCACGCAGGCACCGTCCAGCTGTACGCTGTCCTCCAGGCCCCGACTCCGCTGATCCTCGGTGGCCTGGGTGGCCAGGGCTGGGAGATGACTGGACTGAGTGGGCCCTGCCTTCCAGGATAGGGTCTGAGCCCCCTTGGGTGCCAGGTGGGCCCAGGTGCAGGGCCAGGCCCTGCTGCTTCCTCCCCCACAGAGAGCGGCCGTTCTCACCGTGACTCCAACTCTGGGTGGCCTCTGCCGGGCACTGTCCCTTAGCACTTGGTCACAGTGAGGCGCTTGCGGGAAAGGCCAGCCCACCAAGGCCAGCTCAGGGTATGTGACTGTGTGTGTCCCAGAAGGCCCTAATTAGGGCAGTTTCCTCAGGAGGAGGAAGCGCAGAGGAAGTCGCTTTCAGCCTCCTCACTGTTTCCTCCTGACTCACCACTGGCCCGCCCACGGGCTGAAGGGAAGTCACCAAGCCACCAGAAGCTTGGGGGCACCTGCCAGTCCGTGGGCCTTGCCCCATTCTTCCCAGATGGGCCTCAGTTGACACACCTCCCAGGCCTTGGCTGAGAAGCCAGGGCAGGCCCCGGGTGGGGCTGGAGGTGAGGGTGTGGCCTGGGTGTGTGTTCCCGGTGCCACGGCCCTCACATTGTCCTTGGCTTGGTTTACCCAGGGCTGCGCCCCAGCTGATCGCTTTGTGCTCATCTCCTTGGAGGCCACTGGCTAATTCCAAGGCCCCTTGTGCCCTGCAGCTAAAGGGCACCACTGCCAGCAGGTTCTGCTCCCCGCTTCCACCACAGAGTCCAGGGAGGAGCGTCAGACCCCACAAGGCTGTGGGCTTAGTCTGCAGGCTCCGTGCGCCCGGCCCTCCTGTTCTGCCGGCTTGGACAGGCTTTGTGACCCGCGCCGTGACACCTGGATCAGAAGGAAGCCACGCGCTGCTGGGTGCAGCTGTTGCCCTTGGGGGGTAGGGGCGCCCCTGCTCTCCGAGCCTGTGGTGGGCCAGAGCCCTGACCCGAGCCCCACGGGGCTCACTACTGGGGTTCTCATCCTGCCTGGCTGCGGGGCGCAGTCTCAAGGGTGGGGGGCATCTGAACTCTCATGACGTCAAACACGCTCCTGACTCCGACATCAGCCTCTTCCTGGAGGTCGACCGGGCTTGCGTGGGACCTCCGCCCTCCACGCCCCGACTCCAGGAATCAGCGGGCGCCCACCAAGTTCCTCCTTCGCAGGCCATTTTGAATCAACCTGAGGAAGTGTTTTGTTTGTTTAAGTACAAGCGCCAGACTCTCTCGCCCCGGATTTCAGCTCAGTCAGCCCGCTGGGACCTGGAAAAGGCGTTCGAGGCGGGAGGTGTTTCAGGGTGGGGGCGATTGGTGGGAGACCGGGCGCGCTCCGGGCCAGCGGGCCTGTGGCGCCCCCTGCAGGAGGCCCTGGGCGACGGCCGCGCCCGCTGGGAGGCTGCGACCCTCGGGGGCCGTGCCCGCCGGCGGCCTGGTGCTCCTGGGAGTGCGAGACCCTCCTCGCCCGCCCCCCGCGGCTGCAGGGCCCCCGGGATTGCACCCAGCCGGGCCTGGCGAGGGAGAGGCTGGGGCGGGCGGAGTCCGCCACAAAGGGCGCTTTGTTCGCCGGTTAAAACAGGCGCTTCCCCCGGGTATTTACTCCCGGAGCGAGTGTAATGCGGGGTGTAAGTTACCCTTTAACAGGCGATTTGATCCGGCCGCCGAGCTGTCCTGAGCTCATTTCCCGGAATAAAGGCGCCCCCACCGCCAGGCGTGCATCCCCCCGCCCCCACCCCGTGTCGTGTCTGTCAAAGGGGAAGCTGGCGTTGCTATCACTGGGACCCGAGGGTCCTGGGCGCCCCTCCCAGCCCCCTGTTCGGAGCGACACTGGAGGCTCACGGTTGTTTCCTCGGCGGCGAGAACCCGTCCGTTGAGTTTCCCTGCGAGCGCGCGGGGGCCGGGCTCCCGCTGGAGAAGGGGCCGTCCTGCGCCCGTAGTCTGGCGCCCGCTCACAGGCACCACAACCGACCCCAGACCTGCCTTTCTAGGTCAGGGTCGCTGGGCCGACAGACCCTGATGCGCCCACCTTTAAGGTTAAATAAAACTTCACAGACTTGGGGCTTTACAAATAGAAATGTAAAAGCCAGGTGCGACTTCAGTGAAGGCAGGATATGGTCCGAGCCCTCGTGAAGGAAAACCGGCTCCCCAGTCCCTTCGGTCCCGCCGACGGGTCAAGGGTGGTGGACACCTGGCCTGCTGGCAGCTGGTGTACAGGCTGGCCTTGACCTACAGCTGGCTGCAAAGGGCCAGCTGGGTCGATCCATGTCCCCTCAGGAACTTGGGCCAGAATAGAGGAGGAGAGGTGGCTGTGGCAGGGGGGTAGTGTGGCTAAACGTCACGTGGGAGACACAGGGGTCCCACAGGACATGGTGACAGGAGGGAGAAACTGGGGCAGGGGCAGAGGGACAGGCACAAGGGAGAAGAAATGCTGGCAGGGGAGGCCAGAGGCCCTGGGGGGACACAGAGAGCCTCCATCTCTCAGACCCAACTCCGGGCTCCAGGACCACCTGTCCTGCCTGGGCTGACGGAATGAATGAGCCAAGTGGGAGCACCTCAGGACGGACGTCTGTGAAGCCAGGGTGCACTCTCCGTCCAGCCTGCTGCAGCGCACAGGCAGAGCCTGGAGACAGGAGAGGCCACAGTGGAGTCGGGAGGGGTCACTTGCAAGAGACAACGGTGGCTCTGCGTGATGAGTCTCATGTGGGTCACACGGCCACCTCAGGCAAACCGAGGTGAGCACGCCTGGGCGCATAGACTGGGACGCTGGGGCTTGGCTGCTGGCTGCCCACAGGTGGGCAGCAGTGCGGGGAGCCTGGCTCCTAAAGAGAGTGACCTTCCTGTGCGAGGGGCCTGGTGACCGTGGGGACCACCCCACTGGGAGAGGCCCAGGGGCAGGGTGTCCTGGTCAGAGTCGATAGTAGCTACATCTTTGTTGATACATACATTTGACACAACCGTGGACTGGAATGGAGCCTGCCTGGAGAGGGCACAGCGCCGGACAGAAAGGCGGGACCCAGCGGCCCCCAGCACGGTGCCCAAATCAGGCTGCAGAACAGCAGACAGACCCAGCCTGCTGGCTGGCCCCCTGGG
>PVJI01024706.1:0-21549 GCA_004026765.1 Micronycteris hirsuta
ACAGGCCTAGAGAGCAAGCTGTGACTCCTGGCCAAATGTTAGTGAGATTGTAATCTGTAAATAACTCTTTGTACCCTGCAGCTTTGGTCAAATAGCTTAAGTGTGCTTGCTTGATTTGCAGTCATGATGTCTGGCAGGAAGACAGCCAATTGTAAACTTCTCACTAAAGTGTTATCTAGGAATGCAGATGAGGGAATCTACATGATGTCTGGCAGGAAGACAGCCAATTGTAAACTTCTCACTAAAGTGTTATCTAGGAATGCAGATGGGGGGGATCTGCTTTTTCTATTCTCTGTAACCAGGTTTTACTTTTTAGAGACTTGCTTGTAACCTGACTCCCGAAGTACTACGTATGCCATGCATCTCTGAAGAGTATATATGCCAGCTCATGTCTTTATTCAGGGCCCTAGATTTGGAGATTTCTCCCTAGGGTCCGCATGCGTAATAAAGGTTCTGTGACTTATACCTCTCATCAGGAGTTTGGTCGCTTCATTTTCCCGCAACACCCACACAGAGGGACTTCAGTGGGGCTCTAGTGCCTGACGCTTCCACCCCTTGAGTGTGTCACTTGTGGAAATGGTTGGGTGGTGGTGCTTCAATGTGGTCTGAAGCTGTCCACTGGGAGCCCCTGGAGGGTCCGGCAGGTGCAGGCCAAGGCCACCTGCCGTCTGTGTTCCCACCTTTATGACCTCAGTTAACTTTAATTACCTTCTTCTTAGTCCTATCTCCAAATACAGCCACACCGAAGGTTAAGGCTTCAACACTTCAACATCAATTTAGGAGGGGCACAATTCAGTCCCTATCAATGATCTTCTGCTTTCAGTTGCGTATAATCCCCTGGGGAGGGGGATGGGCATGCTCAACTTCTTGCAGTGCAAGGGGAATGAAACCAGTATTCGGGTACAGATACAAGAAAGTGCTGAGGGAGGTAAGTTAGCAATGGCCACAGCCTTACCCAAGTAAACCTTTTCTTTATCTCTTAGCTATTTGTTTCCCCCCAAACTTCAACTGAATCTACATCATTGCTGTTTGTTCTACAGAGCCCTAGTGTTCCATGGCTGTGTTTTAACGATTCTTTAAAGGTGTGATTCAGATTGTGTTTAAAAGATTTTTTGACTATTAAAATTATGATCAAATAACATGCAAACAGGTCTCATGAAATAGCTCATATGTTGTATAGCATACTCTAAAATAATAAGGACCATTTATATGACAACTTAGGGTACCAGCTTATCTCAATTTCCTATGGACCTTGGAATAAAACCTCTGCCATTTCTGACTAATTGAAGAATAGCTTGAGAACACAGGGCAATTTGTCAGAAACAGTTTATCTATGCAAAGAAACCCCCGCCAATGCAAATAAATTAAATGCTGAGGTTAATACATACTCTAATTTTCATTTAAATCCTGATTTCTGCTTTCTTTTTCAGTAAAACAGACTTATTGACTTAAAATTGTCACACAAATGTACTTATAAATTATATTTATGCTAATAAATGTACATATATTTTTTATTTATTTTTATTTTTTTTAATTTTAGAGAGGGTAAGGAGAGAGAGAGAGAGAAAGAGAGAAAGAAAGAAACATCCATTGGTTGCCTCCCACACACCCTGACTGGGAATCAAACCTACAACATTTTGGTTTATGGGACGACTCTCCAACCACCCGAACCACACTGGCCAGAGCACTAATAAATTTATATTAATGAACACTGCCTTTATACTCAATTAGCATGAGATTTCTTTTGAAAGTAAGATTGTGCTAAAGCAAGTTTGAAACCACTGCCCTATTTGCTTACACATATTTTGTGCCGCATGTGCTATTAAACAACTAAAAATTGCGGAGCCCTATCATATGGTATATGATAGGAATAAAACCTCGGCCATTTCTGACTGATTGGAATAGTCAGAGGCCTATCCTATGATTCTATGATATAAACCAGACAGTGAAGCATGATATAAACCCGATAGTCCCAATAGTAAAGACCAGGCACACAGAAGTCTAGGTGGGTAGAAGTACATGTCATTTAGGCGCCCTTGAGTCATTAGTTTTACAGCCTGACAGTGAGCAGTCATTCATTATAAATCATTAGAATTTTAATTTAAAAAATTAGTGTAGAAGGCTGAGTTAGGGAGGGACATTAATATGAGTATTTGGTATTAAGATGAGAGTAGCTCAGTAGGAAACTTCCTAATGGAAATGTCACAGATAGTAATTACCCCTTCCCATTCAAGCGACTCTTTGATTTTCTTCCAGCACTTGGGGACCAAGCAGCCTGACACATACAGCGAGACAAAGAGGGTGATTCAGGAAGCTAGAGAATCGAGAGAGCTGGCTAGGGAATTTGGGGGCAGCAGTGTAATTTAATATTTGCATTATTTGATCAGTGCTTGGGTTATGCTTTTTAGTTGCTAAGCAGAAATTCAATGGGGGCAAATTGGTGTGGGGCAAACTGAGAAGTGGAGATGTGGAGCAGGAATCCCAGGACTGGCAGATTTGTACTGGCAGACAGGGGGTGAGGGTAGGCTGAAGACCCGGCCGAGGTCAGGGGAAAGCTAATGGGCAGCCTCTGTTGCACTTCGCCCCTGAGATCTCTCTAGCTCTTTGAGGGCCCAAGGGTGGCACACCAATGAACCACAGAGAAGTTTTAGGAAGATGTGTAGTATTATCTTTCTGTAGGCAGCATGTGAGATCTTTAAAGTTTATGAAATCTCATGTTAATTAAACTGAATGTACAGAAAGTTGTAACTATAGTCCCATAACCAAAATAGAGTTGTTTTTTTTTTTTAAAGTGATACTTGGAATCTTTAAACCTAGTACCAGCAACATCTTATTTCCAGAGAAAATGCTTACAAGTCAAAGGGTAAAATTTCTGATGATTATACAGCCTCTTGCCAATGGATAAATATATTTGCCTTTTATTCTTCAGTTTTCCAGTGTTATTATTCCCTGTGTTTCTATAATTTTCTCCCTCATAGAAACAGCTTTGGGATCTGCACCAAGTGAAGACATTGAATGACAACACTGGTCCTCAATGTTTTGTCCTTCTTCAATGATGAAAACTTTCTTTAGAGAGAACATTGAGGGAAATATGTCAGAGGGCTTAAATTAGCTATATTTGCATGTGACAAGTTAACAATCAGATTTGGTTCTTTTTTGTCTGCCTCTAGAATGTCTTATTTCTCTGAGAGTACATGACACACACAGAGAAATCCACATATGTAACAGTGTGTAAGCATGGAAAATGTACTTCAGGATTTTCATGGATGGAATTTGACTAATGCATTTGATACACAAATTGTTGTGTCTCAAGAAAGAAAATAATATAGCTATTTCTCTGTAAAGCTAACCCATCTCTCTGTGTTAACTGGCTGATGTAATGCTGAGGGTATTTTTGGTTGATTTTCTAGCAAGCAGTGGTAACATGATGATTCATTGTATTTAGTTTTTGTGGGTTGATAATGGTTCAAACGCATGGGAGTAATTCAAAGCTTTGCTTCTTTGGGTTCAAGAATTCCATCTCCACTTAGAAACAAAGTGATAGGATTAAAAAAAAAACAACTAAATAATGTATGGTGTGATAGGACGAGGAGAATATTGCTAAAATCCACATCAAAAAGCATCTCTGTCACACGGCTTGGTTCTCAGAGCTGTTCCATTAGTGCCCCTTGTACATGTAATATTTCCCAATTAAATGTGTTGGTGAGAATTATTCATTTTAATAATGAAAGAGCTTCCCTAGCTCCCTGAAGAGCGTTACCATGGAGGCCCAGCTCCACTGCTGGGAATAATCGCAGCATGCTAATGTAAGGAGAGGGTGACCGTTGAATGCTTGTGTGCCATCGGGTGAAACTAACTCGAGGTTCATTTCAAGGGTTGGGTCCTGGGACACCTGTGCACTGACCTTTCACTGTAGCAGGCTGTGATATGGGCTGTATTGCATTTTGTGGCTACACTGGAGTGTAAAGTTTGTCAGCTTATATGTATTTAGACCCTGTATTTGATATATCCTGGGATGCCATGTGAAGGCTTTTCCACTGTGTTCAATGCTACTTCACTCTTTGGCAGTGATTCCCCCAATTGGTTTTTGTGATGCCTTAAAGCTGCCATAAAATTCTGCAAACAAAATTTCCTTTTATTTTAATTAAAAAGAAACATACGGCCTTGGGGCTTTCAGGAGGGGCCCGAGCAATGAAGCTTTGGGAAGGATAAACCAAATGCGACAGTACGTGGGGATCTGTGGGCAACAGCTGTGCTGTCCAACCAGGGTCTCTGGGCGGTAGAGACACAGTGCCTCCTCTGCTATCAGTTGCTGGTAAATGTAGTCACAGCTGACAGCATCAGGGGATTGATAATTCCCCAACCCTCGAGTTTCTAAGACAGTTATATAGTAGAGTAAATTCAAAGTTCCCATCCCATTACTGAAAATAATAAGAATCAAGGCAACCACCACCGCCACTACTGGTCATCATCCTAATAAAGCAGCTCAGGCTTAGAGGGCACCTGACGTGAAGCACTGCCGTGAGTGCATTATGTAAATGGACTCCCTGGGCTACAAAGATCAGGTCCTAGATTTGGATAATTTGCGAACACCATCAATAGCTATAACTATGACCATAAACATTAGCACTACCTCTGTGATGATAATGCTTCATGACTATTTAGTACTGCATACCTTTCAAGCCACTCTCACATTTATTCACTTCATTCTTTCAATAAACCATTATAGTAAATAGAGCTATTTTTATGTTAATTGTACACAGACATGGGGTTTTCCAAAGTTTCAACAGCTAATCTTGAATTCCCAAAATTCTCAAAATGCCAGTAGGTTCCAGATTTTTGCTGGTAAGACTGACTTACAGAGAGTTGTGTCTTACTCAGGTTTTTGGTCTCATGCATTTCCCATGACATCAGCAGTTTTGCTTTGATTGTCAAAACTAGAACAATCATTCCTTTGCTTTCCTGCGTGAGAGGTAGTTTTACTTAAGTCACTCAGGGACACTCCAAGAGTGAGAGCAGAGGCAAACTGTCTCCTCTAAAAGATTTTTATTGTTTCCCAAATTGCTTACTCTGGAAAAAAAAAAAGAAAGTTAAAGGCAAGGGGTTAGGAGGCCAAGAGGAAGAGCAGATGACCTGTCTGGTTTCTGACAGGTCCCCTCCTTGGGACAGGACAGAAGTGAGCACTTGCGGGACTCCCAGGCGATGGGTGGACTGGCGCTGCTCCCCACAGGATTCCAAGCTGCAGTCAGCCCATCTTGGGGCGGCTTGCTCAGGGTTTTCATCCACATTTGGGAGTAGTCGTGATGTGGTCGTGATGTGTGAAGTGATGGCCAGAAGCCTGGGCTGTGCGAGCCGGCTGTCCACCGCTCCTCACAGGGCAGATCTAATTCTCCATCCGTTGGCAGGCCTCGCCACCTTCTTCTCTGCGATCGGGGCCTATCTTGACAGATGGTTCTTATGTGATATTATAATTGTTTGTGTTTTGGGTGGTCTTTCTCAGTTCTCAACTGATATTTAATATTTTAGGGAATCTCCTCAGTTATCTTGGACAATATATAGATATGACCTCGTGATTTTCATATGCACTGAGATGTATGTCACTTGATAATAAGTTTCAACACAACAATTCATGCCTATGATGTTTTTGCCACCCAGAACTGAAGGCAGAATCATCATGAACTACTACAAGCAGATAGGGAGAGAAGGTTGTCTCATAGTTTGTCTCCTAAATCCTTCTGTGTCCCGGTCACACGGTTTTGCATGTTCCTAGATAATTATGCTTTGTTACTTATTTGGCTGACTAAATAGGATCACATTTGGTTACATCAAATAAAACTATTTATAAAATGAATCAAGTTTAAACAACGAGGGATTCATAGGATACAATAGGGAATTTCAAGACAATCTCACAGGTAGGAAATGAAGTATAACCTGTTTTTATGGGCCTGGGACTGGAAATATTAAATTAGAATGCAAACTCTCTTACTTTTTTCTTCCCAAAGCCTCCTTGTATTTAGTGTCTGCTTTTCTTGAAGCATCTACAGACCGTCTTCTGTTACTGGCATGGCCCATCATGGCCATGTCCAAATGGCAACTTCAGCTCCTATATTTCTCCTCTCTTATGGTCTCATGCTAGCAGCCAGCTGACATGGACTATTTGTATCAGTCACTCTTTTTGGTTTGTGAGCAATGGAAACCACTACGGGTAATTAAGCAGAAAAGGAAGTTAATGAAGGATAAGGGAGAGCTCATGGTACTATTGCGGAGGGATGGAAATGAGCAGAAGAGAAAGGAGACTCCACAGACAGAAACACAGACAATGAACATACCATAGAACTGGCCTTGTTAGGATACAACTGCTGCCGAGCACTAGACTTGACTAGTACTTACCTGCTGAGTACTAGACTTGGGCCACTGAAGCTGGGGCACTGGATTCAGCTGCTTCTTCTGCTGCCCATCCTGGCCTCCTTGAAGCAGGATCCTTTAGTGTCCCTACAACTGTGCATCTCTAGCTTCCAATTCAAAGTCTAGAGCAGGTATTTCTGACTGGTGAAGCCTATGTGATGTGTTAGTTCCTTAGCTGCAAAGGAGGCTGGGGAAGCAAGTATGAGGTGCTTTAAGGCTCTGTAAGGGAAGGGGGCTATGCCTCCCACCATGTTTCATAAAGTGGGAAATTCCTCAAGTCTAAGAAGGGTATTTATATTCTGGGAAACCCCTAAAAAAACAAAATAACCAAATGGTCACTATACACAATCCCAGTTCCTCACATCTGAATGAACACGAACCATCTATTTGAGTCAGATATTCATCCTTAGACCAATCAACTGTGGCCAATGAGGCAAAATGCCTTTTAAATATGGCTGTACTTTCCAGGGCTGTAGGTGAGTAGATTCTTCTCTAAGTGGTGTGTAAAACCACTGTGAGGTGATCATGACTGTCTTTATTTCTGCTCTTGGCTCATGAGTAACATTCTGGGTGCCTTGTATCCTGCACTACCCATCTCAGACTACTTGCTAACTTGCTATTGGTTGCATCAATACGGCTACATGTTTATTGAGCTTCTCTAGAACAGAAATGGTTACTTTGGGGGACTTTGGTAGCTTCATGGACCCAGACCTTTACTAGACAGTCCAATTTCTTTTCCTGCTAAGGAATAAACAAATTTGAGCCTATGCTTTGGACAGGCATTTGAAATCATAGTTTCTAATATTCATTGACTGTGTCTAATGAAACAACCCTTTGGGGCCCTGAGAACGATTTGGCAGGTATAATCTTTGAGAACACGTACCTGTGTATCTCTCAGAAGTAGGTCAAATATGCAAGTGGAAATGGGCTTTGGATAGATAATGCACCACTAAACAATAAGTTATTGTAATTATTTTTCCTCATTCAAAAACTGTACTTTGGGTGGCTATTATATGATAGGCACTGTGCCAAATTTCATTCAAGTTACTTTTTTTCTTATTTTAAGGAGCAGTGCTCATGGTCAATTGAAATAAAAGAAATATTTCCCAGCTGTAGCCAAATAAATAATTACTAAAAGCCATAAATAAAAAAGCCATATATAGCTTTTTACTTCCATAATTTAATAATTTGGATATTTAGGATTTAAGTATGGGAGGGCTAGATATTTAACCTAATACTGCAGTTTCTCCTCAAGAGTGTTCTTTTTTTTTAAATGTTTTATTTATTTATTTTTAGAGAGAGGAGAAGGGAAGGAGAAAGAGCAATGTATGGTTGCCTCTGACATGGCCCTCACTGGGGACCTGGCCCGCAACCCAGGCATGTGCCCCGACTGGGAATCGAACCGGGACCCTCTGGTTCCCAGCCCGCGCTCAATTCACTGAGCTACAGCAGCCGGCTCAAGAGTGTTTTAAAATGTTTTTTATTTAATAAAAATTCTGAAACTCTGGAGTTTTTGTTTGGGGGCCTGAATTTTAACAAATGCAATTGGGCGTTTTCTTTCAGTTAGGTAAATGGTGCCAAGAGCAGTAATTATCATTAATGTTTATTGTTATTTGAGTTTACAGGTGGAAAAAGAGAGCTCGTGGGAAATACCTAAGTAGACAGGTAATAAAAGTAATCTGTAAGAAGTAAAACACAAGCAAGAGTATTGTATGACAATCCCATTATATTAAAGGGCAAGAATAGCAGCATGATTTTCTCAATTATATACAGTCAGACTTTAAAAATATGAAGCTGTTATATTAAATGTGATGAAAATATGTGGACCTTGAAAGAACAATGCAGACATTTAAATGTTATTTGAAGAATATCAATGATCTACTCCATTGTCATTGATTTTACTAGTTCATCTTATGATTGACGTTCACGCCTGACCTCTCATTCTGAGGTCTGCTGCACCCTGGAAAGATGTTGTAGTTGTTTTTCAAAAGTAATGACATACTTATGTCATAAACAGAATGGTGGGACAGTTTTATTTGACAATATGATTGCGATGACATGTATCAGAATAAACCATGTTATTTTGTATCATTTTAAAAAAGATGCCTGATGACATGAAAATGGTAATTGGTATACTCAGTGGATTAAGACAAAGCGCCATAGAATAGCCTCTTCGCCTTTGGAGGGGACTGAGTTTTCTTTGAAGGAGCAAATACACATACAGCAGCAGGCGCGACTCTGACTTAGAACCGCATGTTACATGGTCTCCTGGAATAAGACTCTCCTGCAACCACTCCTGTTCAACAGAAGTGTGGATGGATGAAATCCACATTAGGTTAAAGATTAAAATCAAGCAAACTTATCATCTAAACAAAGTACCTAAAGTAATAGTTGGCTACCTTTTTATAAAGAACCACATGGTGAATATTTTTTGCTTTGTGGGTCCCATGTCTCTATCACAATTACTCAGCTCTGTTACCACAGGCACATTACATTCTCTGTTGCACCACAGCTTCGTTCTAAATACTGTGGTTTAACTTTCATGTGTCCTTCCCCACCTGGGTGTTGATGTCTTCAATTTACAGTGTCAAGAATGTGAAATGTAAATCAGACTGGTCAGAGTTTATAGAGTCAGTATTTACCTACTCTCTTCTACAAAATTAAATTCATCTTTTCTTTCCCCAATTTCAGAACATAATTCTTAATCCCTTTCCCTTCGCTTTTCCCTTCAAATCTAATTTGTATGTGACATCTATAATCTTCTTTGGAAAAGATATTTGTCATACCTCAAACAATTCCTCTGTTCGCTCTAGGTTTCTTACTCTCAAAATGAGAAAACACACATTTAGTCCCAGATGAATTAGAGAAGAGAAAAGTAAATGAAGTTGAACAACAGCCAAAATACAGGCTTTGCATAAGATATTCAACTAATTTCCCTCAGCTTTGTTTGTTTTATGAATTTTCTGCCAGTTGCTTATTTTTTCACAAATCTTACACATCCTCTAGATGCAAACACAGCACCAGTGAAAGACTGTACTTGAGCCAGATAAGCAGAAAGAACTCGGCCATTCTCCCTATTATAATAAAAAGCATTTCTTAATTCAGTTTAACCAATAATGAGAGTGTGAGCATGTGTTTTACCACATACAATGCTGTGTAGAGGGGGGGGGTGCTGAAAGTTTATACAGTAGAATACAGACCTTCAGGGAACTTGCAATTAAAAATGCTTCAGAATATATTTAAATAAAAATAAAAAACAATAAATATACCACCAACCTGGCCAAGAGGGTAATGACACTGGAAAACAAAAATATTCCGTGTAGCAACTTCATCTCCCCGCTCCTTGTACTGCACCATCGGAAAGTTCTACCTCCTCTGAAGTCTTTCCTAACCTACTAGGTTGCTGAAGAATTTCTCACAGTGTTCACTTTTCTAGTTCCATCTTAACATTATGAAGGTTGTAGCTTTATTGAGCACGTCTGAATTCACAGCACTGAGGACACCTACTAGCCTGAGTTCCTCACCTGGACAGAGCCCCACTTCTGGGAGTACCTGGTTGTTAATCCTCTGTTGTTTTTAGCTGTTTACTCTGAAAGTCATGTTACAGATGTGGGGAAAATGTCTTTTGCCTGTTTTTTTTTTTTTAATCATCACCCCAGGATCTGCTTATTAATTTGAGAGAGAGGAATGGGGTTGGAGGGAGAGAGAGAGGGAAAGAGAGAAGGCAGGGGAGAGAGAGAGAGAGAAACATTGATCAGTTGCTTCCCATATATACCCTGACAGAGAATGAAACCTGCAATCTAGGTATTTGCCCTGACCAGGGGTCAAACTTGCAACCTTTTTGGTGCACGGAATGATGCTCTGATCAACTGAGCCATCTGGCCAGGGCTTGCCTATTTTTGTTACCCTCTGCTGCAAAGCACTGCCATCTGTACTCAAATTATTTTATCAAATAGAGAACAAAGCTCAAACATTTTATTTCATGTTTACTTCAGCCCATTCCCCATTTTAGGACTCAGGAACTGATCCTTGAAGACTGCTGTGAATAATTTGAGGGTCAGACATCAAATATTATCAGCTCTTCCTTCAGCAACAACCCAGTGAGATTAAACTATGTGTATGTACCTCAATTCTTTCTTCTCTTAGCACAAATTCCTTTCCCTAAGCTTTTGCAAATACTCATTCATCCAGATCCTGGGCTCGGCAAATCCCAGAAGTTGCACTAAAATTCTCAATGGCCGCACATAGCTTAGATTTCCATTCTGGAGTTTCCACAAACATATTTAATAGCCAGACTGAATCATACAAATGACAGAAGCTGTAGATAAGTGTTCAGAGAGAATAAACTTTATGGTTGCACTACACTTGTCAAAAGAAGAATCTATTAGAATCCAGGATTTGAACTAGACTTTGAAAAATGGATATGGGTAGAATATATAGTCAATAGAATATAGATAGTCAGTGTTTTTCTCCATTGGTGTGAGTTTACATTTTAGGAGTTGAGAGTCAAAGGCCATTTATGTGGACAGATTACCAGGAGATAGACAATAGAATAGGTGGTTTTAAACACATGAAGTAAATAAATAAACAGAAGTTTAGAAGAATGGATCAGTGGAACAAGGCATTGCTTATCTCAGTCAACACAGTTTTGGGCTGCACACCAGAGTGCACACTCTGCTCTGCAGCGTTTCAATTACGTCTGGGAGAGATATCAGCAAACTTGTGTGCGGGAAAGGCTTCATGGCAGAGATGACTTCAGAACTTTCTGAACATTTCCCTGAAGGTTTAAGAGGCTCTGACCAATATTAATTTATAAGATTGAGGGATAATGTTTCTCGGAATACCACCAAGATGCAACCCAGGGTGAAATGTTTTTTGCACTGTCTTTAACAGCTTTTTCTTTGAATAGAGTTTTTAATCTTTAAGGGGTTGATTTTTGACCGAAAGGGAACATTTATTACCATGCTAAATCAGCCAAAATGACAGAAAAAAATGAACAGCACAACTAGTTGAATTCTCTGGTTATGGTTTTTGTAGTTGTGTTTCAAAGACAGGGAAGGGGGAATAATTAAATGTGGCATAGGAGAATTGCTAGGATAATTTATAGGAAACTATAAATTAATTGTGAGGTTGGAATAACTCTGAAAAACACTTGCCTCAAATTCTTCCTCCTCTTTCTTAATAAACAGCAGTAGAGGGTACTTCTCACTCACAGGTGTCTAGGGGTCGATGGACACAGCCGTAGTAGCTGGTATGTTGTGTAATGTTGTATCATTCCCCCTCTGCGCTCTAGCATTTTTATCACAAATGAGATCAAGGACAGGGAATATTTGTTATCAAATCCAAAAGCTCAATCATGGATATAGTTTAAGGGAAGTTTGAAATGAAATCTGGTGGTAGATCTATGGAGTTCTTTTGTTCAAGTCATCCAAGAGAAGCAGTGTAGTCAAAAGACTCCGAGATTTAAAGTCACGGTGGTAGTTTTGGAAGCCCAGCTTGGCTATTTAGTGACTATCAACCTAAGCCGAGTTATTACTCTCTCTGAGACTAAGTTTTGTCAGATGAGAAATAGGAGTGATTAGGGCACCTGTGAGATTTCTTCAGGGAAAGGACTTAGTTAATGCTTTCTTATAAACACCCAGCACCTAGAACAATGTCTAGTACCATAGTGGATGCTCAGTTAACATTTGCTAAAACATGAATTAGTGAATTTTAAAGCGAAAGTGACTTGCACATGCAAGGTACCTGTATTTGTCAAGGTTTTTCAGGGATGGAGGGAGGGAGAAAGTGAGAGCAACAATAAGAGAGAAGGAGAAGGAGAGGGAGAGAGAGAGAGACAGATTGAGGAGAGAATGAGATTGATTTTACGGAATTTGCTCACATGATTATGAAGGGTAGCAAGTCCAAAATGTGCATTTTGCCAGCAGGCTGAAGACCCAGGAATTCACCAGTTAGCCAATATTGCAGTCTAAATCTGAAGGCTGTCAGCTGGTGGAACTCCGTTTTGCTCAGAGGAGGTCAGTCTTTAATTCCAGTCATGCCTTCAGCTGACTGGCTGAGGAGCACCCACAGTTTGGAGGGCACTTCGCACTATTCGAAATCTACCAATTTAAATGTAAATTTCATCCCCAAGCCCCTCACAGAAACATCCAGAATAATGTTTGATCAAGTATCTAGGCATGGAGGCTATCCAAATTGATGCATAAAATTATCCATTTTAGTGCTTAATAAGGGTGGATTCACAGATTCATGTTATTCTTACTTGGCAGTGAAATACCATGGAGTCACCATTACCAGAGCATAAACCAAAACTCAATTTGTTATCAGTAACTAGCTTTTAAATTTTTTTTTGTAAAAGCAGGAAGAGAAACAAAACCAGAGCATTTTTATTGATGTTCTAATGTCTTATTTTTTTCTAGGTTTTCACTCAGCAATAAAAACATATAGTTGGGCTGTATTTGGGGCTTTGCCTGATCTCTTGCTATAAATTTCTTTCCTTTTATCTCATATACACTCACCTTTATCCTTTTGAGTGCTTTCCCTCTTTAATACTCACTGCTTATGGAAAACATGGCCATTCGTGCCGCCAGACTTGGAAACACAAGCTTGTTTCTTGTTGTGTGGCCATTTATGTTCACTCTGGTTTCTTTGGATTGCAAAGAGCAGAGGCCCACTTATACTCATTTATGTGAAAGCCTATTATGAGGATTCAGGAACCTGTCATAGGAACGTTAGGGCCAGTGGCCTCAGCCAGTTCACATGGGAACTGGAAAGTGTTAAAGAATAGAAGTTGCCCTTTTCATCTCTCAAGCATTATCTGGCATATTACTGTTCCGGGGCTGTTGTAACAAAGTACTACAAATTTAGTGGCTTAAAAATCCAGGATTTAAAAAAAAATCCAGGATTTTCTCACAGTTCTGGAAACTAGAAATCTGAAATTAAAGTGTAGACAGGGCTATGCATTCTCCGAAGGCTCTAGGTAAAAATCTTCCCTTGCTTCTTCTAGCTTCTAGTGGTTGCCAGCAAACTGATGTGACTTGGCTTGTGGCAGCCCAGCTCCAATCCCTGCCTCTGCCTTCCTGTGGTCTTATTTCCCATGTTTGTCTGTGTCCAATCTTACCTCTTCTTATAAGGACGTAGACATTGGGTTAGAACTCATTCTAATCCAGTATGACTTTATCTTAACTTGATTATATCAGCAAAGACCCTATTCCTAAATAAGGCTACACCTGGAGGGACCAGGTGTTAGGATTTGTACATTTCTTTTTGAGGTACAGCCATTCAACCTACAACATCTGGTATCTCATGCCCGTGTTTCACATCATTGCCATTCCAGTTTTCTCCTTCTCACTCTCCTCAATCTCCTTTACGGGGCTTTCCTTGTTTAACCAGAGTTTCGTCACCCTTCTCTTTCCTCCACCGTAACATTGTCTCGTCGTGGCTTTGGCTTGCATCATGCCAACTCCAGGTCATATTTCTTCTTCCTTTTCTTCTCTTTAACTTCTCAAGCTACCCACAGCTTTTTTATTTTTCAATTCAAATACTTGGAAGATAATTCCAATTGGCCAGTTCTTCTTTATCAGCATTAGGCTTGACATGATAGTCTGTCAAAATAGGGGTCACTTCCAAGTCAGGCATTCACTCCTGGTTCAAGTATTTGTGTCTGAGGTTACATAGGCATGACTTCTTAGGCAGAAGGAGCACTGGGTAAGTCCTAAACACCCTTGATGAATGAGTAGTCACTAAAACTGTATTAACCAAGCAAGATATTTTATAGAAATAGACAAGATTATTCTAAAATGTATATGAAAAAGAAATAGAATAGCTAAAATAATTTTTAAAGATAAGGCCAAGGGGGATCATTCTAATTCATTGAAGATATTATAAAACTATAGTAATGAAGCTTATATGGTATTGGGAGAGGAATAGATACATGGACTAATGGAATGGAACAGAGACCCAAGAAACACACCCAAACAAATATACCCAACTGATTTTTGACAGGCATACAAAAGCAATTCAATGGAGAAATAATATTCTTTCCAAGAAATGGTGTAATGGTGTTAGAAGAACTGGATGTCCATAGGCATAAAGAGAAACTCAACCTAAACCTTATATGTTTTATAAAAATTAAGTGAAAATGGATAGAAAATTTAAATGTATACCACTCAACCTACAGCACCCAGTATCTCATCCCTGCTTCTCACAACGTTCCCATTTCATTTTCTTAACATTTCTTTTAACAGGGTCTTACTAAAAAAATATTTTTAAATTTTGCTAAAAATCGATTGATTTTTTTCCCTTTTATTAACTGTGCTTTTGGTATCATGTAAAAACTCTTGACCAAACTCTAGAGTCTAAAAATTTTCTCCCATGTTTTCTTCTAAAATTTTTGTCATTCTTTATTTTACATTTAAATATTTGCAAACTACATACCTAATAAAGAAGTCATATCCAGAATTTGTAATGAACTCTCAAAATTCAGCAGTACAAGAAAATGAGCAAAAGACACAAAGTCATTTCACTAAAAAAGATAAACATATGGCAAATAATCCATGAGAAAATGTTCAACATCCCTAGCCATTAAAGAAATGAAAATTGAGACCAAACCGAGTTATTACTTCACATCTATTAGTACAGCTAAAACAAAAACCGAGAACACTAAACGCTGACAAGGATCTCTAATATATTGCTGATGGGAATGTAAAATGGTATAGCAACTCTGGAAATAGCTTGGTAGTTTCTTTAAAAAATGAAATATACCCTTACCGTATAATCTGGTATATATTTGTGCATATTTCCCATAGGTAAATAAAAACGTTTATCCACAGAAGGAAATTGTATGAAATGCTTACACAGCAGGTTTATTTGGAATATCTCCAAGGTGGAAACATACAAAATATTCTACAATAGGTGAATGGCTAGACAAGTGGTGGTACATCTATACCACAGAATATTACTCAAATAAAAGGACAACTTGGAAGTGTCTCAAGGGCATTATGCAGAGTGAAATAAAAAAGGCAAATTTAAAAAGGTCACACACTGTATAATTTTATTCATATAAATTCTTAAAATGACAAAATTATAGAGATGGAGAACTGATCAGTAGTTGCCAGGGCCAGGGATGGTGAGGGTAGGGTATGGGTATGGCCATAAAGGGGTAGCATGACGGAGATATTTGTGGTGATAGAACGGCTCTATATTTTATTATGCCAGGGTTACACAATTCTACTCATATGATAAAATGACATAGAATTTATAAACACATATAGCAATGTCATTTCCTGGTTTTGACATTGTATAGTTATTTAAGATCTAACCAATGGAGGAAACTAGGGGAAGTGTACATGAGTCCTCTATGTACCATCTTTGTAAGTTCCTATGAATCTGTATTTCAAAACTCAGTTAATTTGTCACTGTACTTATCCTGAACTCAGAGAGCAGAAAACATGAGGAGCCAGTTCTGTAAGTGAGGCTACCTTGAAATTGATGTACTTGCTTCTTTCTTTCATTATTATGTATTTTTAGCTGTGTTTACAATTATATCTTTCTGATGTATTGACTCTCTTATCATCACAAAATGTACCTCTTTGGTTTTAGAAATATTTATTGTCTTAATATCTAGTTTGTCTGATATTTGTATAGCCAGTTCAGATCACTATGGTTACTGCTTGTATGGTATACATATCTTTTTTTCATTCTTTTACATTCAATCTGCTTGTGGCTTTGAATATAAACCATGTTTTGTACAGACAGCATCTCACTGGATCTTGCTTTTTACCCAATCCAACAATCTCTGTCTTTTGATGGAAGTATTTAGTCCATTCACATTTAACATAATTATTGATATATTTCAATTTATATCTCTCATTTTGCTATTTGTTTTGTTCCTCTGTTCCTCTTTAATGTCTTTTGTGTTAAACAAAGCTTTGTGTGTATCATCACAACTTATCTGTTAATTAAACTTTTTTTTTAGTTGTTGCTCTAAGGCAGTCATTTTCAACTTTTTTCATCTCATAGTACATATAAGCTAATTAATAAAATCCTGTGGAATGCCAAATTATATATTATGTATTTTTCTGATCTGATAAAAAATGGGTATAATTTCAATTCATTCACACCAGATGGCTATTGTTGTGCTGGCTATTGTCATTTTTAAATTTGACAGTCTAAGGGAACAGAGGTCAGCGCCCCTGACTAGTCAGGTATTGCATGTTTTCAAAATTCTTGCAGCTCACCAGTTGGAAATTGCTGCTCTGAGGATTGCAATATGCATCTTAATTCATCACAGTCTACTCAGGTTAATACTGAATCAATACTGGCAAAACATAGAAATTTTGTTTCAATAAAGCTCCTTCTTCCTTCCTGCTCCTCTGTTATGCTAAAATTGTCAAATATGTTTTATGTACATATACAAATATATATGCATATATGTGTATATTTTTTATGTGTGTGTACTTGTGTAAGGTGACCTCACGTATTTGTTGGTACGCTTTGTGTTTTCCACAGGTTTCTGAGATTCTGGTCGTTTTTCGTCAATCTTTTTCTCTGTTCTTCAGACTGAATCATTTCCATTGACCTGTCTTCAGGTTTACAGATTTTTATTCCCCCCTCATCTCAAATATACTGTTGAGCCTATCTACTGAAAGTTTCATTTTGGTCATTGCTCATTTCAACTCTATTTTTCATTGTTTCTCCTTCTTCATTGATATTCCCTATTAGTTGAGTCATTCTCATCATAGTTTTCTTTAGTTCTTTAAACATAGTAGCTTTAATTCTTGGAACATAATTATATTAGTTGCTTTGAAGTTTTGGTCTGCTAAATCCAACATATAGACAAACTTTGTTTCTTTTGACTGTTTTTTCCACCTGAGTATGAGTCTTATAATTTTTTTGTTAAATTTGGATATTCTGTAAACATATTGTAATACTTCTGGATTTTCATTTTTTCCCTTGGTGGCTTTAATTTATATTTGTAATTTTTTTGAACATTATTTGAAGAATCTCTCCTGCAGTATGTGGCTTCCATTGTCTGTTCTTCATTTTTAAGTTCTTATTTTTATTTCCTTGTGTCTTCGTACCTTAGCTGTTAGCCAGTGATTTGGGTTAGGCTGTATTAAAACACTTCAAACCTATAAACTTCCATGCTCTGTTAATGGATCAATATGTATGTGGTCACGTGTTCAAAGTTCAAGCAATTGTCATTTGCTTCGGCTGTTATTTTTCTACCAGACCATCTCAAATTTCCCTTGCACATATGCTTAGTTTCCTGGTAACATAGGGCTGTGTGGAGAGCTTATTGAACTCTTGCATGGCTCTCTCATTAGCAGGCTCTCCCTGTTAACGTTATGGTTGGTTCACTACTTGCCCCAACTAATACTCCAATCTTTAGCTAGCAAAGCTGTGGGTTTTCCCCATTCCTTTCCTACTGAGTTTGCCTTTTTTGCTGATAGCCTCACTGGGTATAGGTTTTCACCTTCTGCCCCAAACCAAATTAGCCTCCACTGGTGGAAAGGCGCTGATTTTCTCAGGCGGCCCCGTCTTGGTGACACTGCTGCACTGACAAACTAGGGGGTTGGGAAGCTGGATGGGAGCAAATCTAGGCAAGAAGGCTGCAGAATCCTATGTTTTGGACCCAAAATTCAGCTGATTTTCATGAATAATCCTCAATTTGTTTTCTGCCTTGAGTTAATTTCCCACATTATTTTAGACTTTTTCAGTTTTATACTTGTTTCTATGCAGTGCGTGGGATGATTTTTGACCTCTTTCTTTGGCCAATTTTATGTTTTTAAATAATGAGAGATGCAGATGTCTTATTTTATCTACAAATCTAGTTTGTGGCCAGAGGGGGAAGAATCCGCTTCCTCAGGCCAATATTTCTCCCTTTGCAGAAGTATTACACCAGAAATGATACATTAATAATGAAAAACACAATCAACTTAAAAATGCCAGTAACATGATTTGAATTTGATTTTTTAAAATCACGTGTGCATGACCTGTGTTATGCTATCTGTGAGACTGTTTGTGCAGGTGTTATGACTTGGTTATTGTACATGTAAAAATATTGATGAATGCCATTCATATTGTTAAGTTTTTTATTTTGAAGAGGATTTAAAGTTTATTCATCTTCTAACTTTTAAACTTTAAATTTAACACTTAATCATCAGTGTAAATAAAGACAAGCAAAAGTGTGATAATACAAAAATTCATATGCTACTGCATTTTTTATATTCCTATTGGAAAATAGTTTTATTTATCATACAAAAAACAGTTTTTAGCTACCGGGGATAAATATTGTATAGGTATTCTTTGATTGAGTCTTGATGTTTCCTTGAGGGGATTATTATGATATTGTCATTTTACAGACGCGGTAACTGTGGTTGAAAGAAGTTAAGTAACTTGCTCAAAGAGATATGTATAAAAATTAACATAATGCAGATGAGAAACCCAGTTGGTCTGACTATCAAAATTTTGTTTGTATAGTATGTGGTTAAGTGATATGGAAATTAACAGTATTATTTCTAACTGGGTATAATATGAATTTTAGAAGTGAGACTTTTCCATTTCTTCATTCTCCCTTTCTGCTGAACTTCTAAGCATTGCTTCTGATGTTGATGAAAACAGCCCACTTACATCAATTCTCTACCCTCCTCCATTGTTGGCCAACAACTTCCCTGAGAAAAAGTGGCAATTGCTTTTATATACCTCATCTTACACTCTTACTTTACTTGAGACAACAAAATTCATTGAACACAATTGTTTTGCATTCATTTATTTATTTATTAAGTATATTTTTTTGATTATGCTATTATAGTTGTCCCATTTTTCCCCTTTGTCCCCCTCAACCCAGTACCCCCATTCCCTCTAGCAATCACCCCCCTTAGTTCATGTCTACGGGTCATACATATAAGTTCTTTGCCTTTTTCACTTCTTATATTATTCTTTTTTATCCTTTTTTTATTGTTTTCAATTACAATTGTCCCCATCTTCCCTCTATTCCTCTCCCCTGCTCTGTCCATCCCACCTTCCCACATTCAATCCCTGTTCCCCCCGCATTGTCCTTGTTCATGGGTCCTTTATACTTGTTCATTGACTTGACCCTTCCCCTTCTTTCCCCCATTATCTCCCTCCCCCTCACTGATCACTGTCAGTTTGTTCTTTATTTCCATGTTTCTGGTTCTGTTTTGCTTGTTTGTTTGTTTTGTTGATTAAGTTCCACTTATAGGTGAGATCGTATGGTATTTATCTTTTACTGCCTTGCTTATTTCACTTAGCATAGTACTTTCTAGTTCCATCCATGCTGTCGTGAAGGGTAGGAGTTCCTTCTTTCTTTCTGCTGCATAGTATTCCATTGTGTAAATGTACCATGGTTTTTTGAGCCACTCATTTACTGATGGGCACTTAGGCTGTTTCCAGCACTTGGCCATTGTAAATAATGCTGCTATGAACATTGGAGTGCATAGGTTCTTTTGAATTGGTGTTTCAGGATTCTTATGGTATAATCCTAGCAGTGGAATTGGCTTGCCAAAAAGCAGTTCCATTTTTAGTTTTTTTGAGGAAATTCCATACTGTTCCTGTCTATTTTGTACCTACCAATTATGCTTTTTCTTCCCTGTATCATTTCCCCTATTCTCCCTCCAACTCTCCATTTCTATGATTTTGTTCCTGTTCTAGTTGTTTGCTTAGTTTTTTTTTTTTTTAGGTTCAGTTGTTGATAGTTGTGAATTTGTTGTCATTTTACTGTTCATAGTTTTGATCTTCTTTTTCTTAGATAAGTCCCTTTAACGTTTCATATAATAAAAGATTGGTGATAATGAACTCCTTTAGCTTTACCTTGTCTGGGAAGCACTTTATCTGTCCTTCCATTCTAAATGGTAGCTTTGCTGGATGGAGTAAACTTGGATGTGGGTCCTTGCTTTTCATGACTTTGAATACTTTTTGCTAGCCCCTTCTTGCCTGCAAAGTTTCCTTGAGAAATCAGCTGATAGTCTTATGGGAACTCCTTTGTAGGTAGCTCTCTGCTTTTCTTTTGCTGCTTGAAAGATTCTTTCCTTATTTTCAATCTTGAGTAATTTAATTCTGATGTGTCTTGGTGTATTCCTCTTTGGGTCCAACTTCTTTGGGACTCTCTAATCTTCCTGGACTTGCATGTGTATTCCTTCTCCAGATTGGGGAAGTTTTCTTTTATTAGTTTTTCAAATAAGTTTTCAAATAAGTTTTCAATTGCTCTTACTTTTTTCTTTATGGCACCCCTCTGATTTGGATGTTGGTACATTTAAAGTTGTACCATATGTTCCTAAGCCTCTTCTCATTTTTAGAGATCTTATTTCTTCTTTCTGTTTCAGGTCAATGTTTATTTCTTCTCTTTTTTTATTTTATTTTTTTTTATTTTTTGTTTAATTACAGTTATTTGCATCCTCTCCCCTCCCCTCCTCCCTTCCCCTCCCGTCCCACCTCCCCCCGCCAGCCTCCCTCCTCCCTCTTAGTTCTGTCCATGTTTCCTCTACAGTGATTCCTGAAAACTCTTCTCCCCATTGTCCCCTCCCCCCTCTCCCCTGTCTATTGTTAGACTGTTCTTAATTTCAGTGTCTCTGGTTATGTTTTTCTTGCTTTCTGCTTTCGTTGGTTATGATCCTGTTAAAGGTGAGATCATATGGTATTTGTCCCTCACTGCCTGGCTTACTTCACTTAGCATAATGCTCTCCAGTTCCATCCATGCTGTTGCAAAGGGTATAAGCTCCTTCTTCCTTTCTGCTGCATAGAATTCCATGGTATAAATATATCATAGTTTCTTGATCCATTCATTTGTAGATGGGCAGTTAGGTTGTTTCCAGCACTTAGCTATTGTGAATTGTGCTGCTATGAACATAGGAGTGCAAAGGTTCTTTTGAATTGTTTTTTCAGGATTCTTAGGGTATAATCCCAGTAGTGGAATTGCTGGGTCGAAAGGCAGTTCCATTTTCATTTTTCTGAGGAAGTTCCATATTGTTTTCCACAGTGGCTGCACCAGTCTGCATTCCCACCAACAGTGCAGTAGGGTTCCCTTTTCTCCACATCCCCTCCAACAGTTATCTGTTGCTTTGTTGATGATGGCCATTCTGACTGGTGTGAGGTGGTATCTCATTGTGGTTTTAATTTGCATCT